>CAJNJA010014893.1:460-12001 GCA_905231915.1 Symbiodinium necroappetens | reverse complement strand
CCTAATTTGGAATGTTTCACTCCGTTGTGTCAAGGCTCAAGGTAGACTTGAACAGACCGTAGGCGAGCCACCGCTGTGAAAGGAAAAGTGACAGAGTTATCCGGTGATCCAAGGAACCCTAAAGTTTGGTTTAAAACTTTCAGAGGCGCTCGGAGTCAGAGTGAGCATCAGAAGACACTTCCGAGTGTCCCAGTTCTGATAGGTCTTCAGCGCTGAGCTCACACCAAGAGCCACGGCCCTCCGAGTAACAGAGGTCTCCAACGGAGAGATCTCGACGTCGGATTATCCACCCTCGCAGAGTCCACCGTTCAGAGCTGAATGCCGAGATCGCTGGAAAGAATCTGAGGCCATTGTCCAGGCACCAAGAGTCGTCTACGAGATACAAGCCCAAGTGCTCTCTGATCAGCGAGCCGATGCCTGTGTCGTTCTCGAAGAAGCTTTTGCAGAGGTAAAGAACGGAGACGTACCTAGGTTCATCGTCACACATCCTACTTCTGAAGGACGTCTCTAATATCTCAAGCGAGGCACTCATTGACGGAGACCATCCCGAGCGAGCTTCCTTGCGTGAGCACAACAAAGGCCAACGAACTCAAGTTTTCAAGCACGGGCCTGTTCTCCGATGAGCGAGCCGATACCTGCGTCGTTCTCCAAGAAGCTTTTGCGGAGGTAAAGGACGGAGACGTACCTAGGTTCATCGTCACGTATCAGAAAGGTATTTCTGAACGACTTCTCTGATATTTCAAACGAGGCACTCATTGACGGAGACCATCCCGACCAAGCTGTCTTGCGTGAGCACAATAAAGGCAAACAAGCTCAAGCTTTCAAACACAGACCTAGTGCGTGTGCGTGTGTTTGTGTGCGTGTGTGTGTGTGTGTGTGTGCGTGCGTGTGGGTGTGTGTGTGCGTGCATGTATGTGCACGTGTCTATGTGTGTGTGTGTGCATGTGTGTGTATGTGTGTGGCAGGGGGGTAGGGTGGCGGCACAGGCTTCTCAGTCGCGCCAGAAAAGTGTAAAGAACCCCGAGCTGAGGGAGTAGGAGGGGAGTGTGTGTGTGGGTGACACATGCCATATCTGTCTCCCGCCTGCTTCACTTGAGGCACAATCAGGCGAAGCGTACTGGTCGTAGCTTCCTTCGTGGAAGCGCTCTGCGGCAGCCGGCATTACCCATGAAGTGAGGCGACCTTGGTATTTCGGCGCTCACTCTCAGACATGCTAGGTTTCGACACAGGCTTGCAAGGACGATAGTAATACGATGCTCTACATATATATATATTGTAGAAGCTGGTTGAGGCGAATTGTGAGAGCTCAAGATACTGCCACACTTCCTGCCAAAGTTCGCTTGTACACTTACGAGCCACACTTGGCCCCGGACTGTGCCACGCACATCCGTCGCTCTCCATCGTCAGGCCTCAAACTAGATTCTGCGCAACACAAACTGCAACGCCTCAAGCACAACGCCCAATCTAACGCCGTTAATTCTACCGGTTACTGCTAATGCCTCCTGAACTTTCCATCCCCGCGAAAACCTTAATCCACCCCGAATTCCCATTCCTCGCCTCAATCAGCTTGACATTGACATGGTACGAAGTTCGGGCACCTTCAAAACACTCTACAAGCTCGGTGAAGCCTTTGGCCAGTAAAGGAGGTGAAGGGAGGGGGAGGAGGCGGAGGGGAAGGGACAAGGTGTCTCTGTGTGCAACCAAGGCCGTGTTGTGTGTGTGTGTGTGTGTGCGTATGTGTGCGGCGCTCTCGTTTTGCCGCAAGCTGGCGATTCAAAACTGCACAACTTCGGCTCGGACCGCGCTTCTCAATGCGAGTTGCACGGAGCGAGTGAAAAGGCACGGCCGATCTGCAATGGCGGGCAGACTCTTGCATGGTTACTGCAGCAGCTAGCAAGCTGTCATGTCATCATCTTGACCTTCATCACAGAACTTGCCGAGAACAGATTCTTTCCACTCCCAATCCGGCTGTATGCGCCACTCCATACGAGATACGTGGAGCGAACGAGGAGCGAAAGCTGACCCGCAGTTCGCAACTATGCGCTTCTCAATCCGAGTCACGCAGAGCGAACCAGGACTCAAGACAGCTACTGATCTTGCCAGGCTGTGCTTTCCCTAGACGGGGTTGACATAAAATCCCGCACGTGACGCAGCCTCTTCAAGGGCGTCGCGTCAGTCTCGAAGGCGAGGTATTCATCTTGCGGGCATTGCTGCCTGCGCACAAAATTGTAATATGTTTGCACCGTTTCGAAAGCCTCTGCTTTCACGGGCACATGCCAATGCACCGCCCACTCGTTGTCTTCCGTGGTCGGCATGATGACCGCCTGATGAACTTCCCCGGATCGGCCTTGGAGAATCCACCTCACCGCGGAAGCTGGTCCAGCGACACGAAAGATGCCGCGGACGGGCGTTTCGCTCTGCGGCGACAGGCAACAATCCGCCGAGCGCTTCACGCGCATAGCCGCGGTGGTGCCGGGATCATTCTGCAGGGCCTCCTCGTCAGGCAGCACGACGTCGTTGAATCTGATCAAGACGCGCGCCGAGGAGGCATCGATGTTCTGAGTGGAGAACAGCCCAAGATCCACACCCACCTTCAAATCGTCCAAGGCAGCCACCGGACAGCCACCTCCCAGGCAGCAGCGAGGATGCACTTGCAGATATGGTTCGATGTCCCCGCAGACTCGGCTGAAAGACGGGAACGGCATCACATGCCGGCATTCCAACTCCAGCATCTGCTGGTAGTCATTCTCTCGGAAGGTCAGAGTGACCGTCCAAAGAGCGCCGCGGAAGACTTCCTGCAGGCTGGACCGAAACTCCGAGGTGTCCTGCGGCACTTCTGGCCACTCCACACCGACATCCTGCATCACGGAGAGGATCGTGTCGTGATAAAGCACCATATGGCATTGGGAGTCACTATCCGCAAACAGAGCTCGCAGTGCCACGCGCTTCTCGAGCTCCGCGTCGGGATGCGCCTAAGAAAGCAGACAAACCGTACAGAGACGAGAACCAAGAACGAAAAGCGGAACATGAACGATCGAAGGATTTGGACTTCACTCGTGCCTCGCAGGGATAGGCCCGCTTGCACCGACTGCAACTCTGCAGAATCCACTCATCGGTCTCGGCGCGGACTGAGCCCAAGCCCACGACGACCAAGCCAGTGACGATTTCACACAAGAAATTTCACAATGCTGTTTTTCTCATTTTGCATTGCGTCCAAACATTTTATTTGGTGCACTTTCGCCTTTGAGAAATTTGCAGCTACACGTGCATTGCTTGTGTGGAGCTGCAGTATATGTTCATCTGCAGCCGTTGCTCTCGGCATCGTGTATTCATTTTTCATTCGGGGCCCTCTACGCTCCTATCTTGTGTGTAGCAGGTCTCGGGTGCTAACTCAGGGCTTCGCCTTTTTCATTTACATGGCGTCCCCTCCCGCGTCGGCAGCGGGTGCATCAGTTTCTCCATTGGCGGAGAACATACGCACTCCATCCGAACTCAAGGATGGTTTGGCCTGGATCTATCAAACGGATCTACATCAGCTGGCCGCGTATATACGTGCTGTTGTCCATCGGCTGGTCGCAGCAAGTTACTTTTCGCGATCTCCAAGGCCATTCATGAGCCACCACATACACCCAAGGTTCGGCTGGTGGTTCATCGGACACTGCATCAAAACCCGCGGACGCGAAGGATGCTTCTTCAGGTCAGCCTGCTACATCCTCCGGGATAGATGCTACCCCTCCTACTGAGGTACATCAGGAGACCACTTCGCCGCGTACATCTGCATCTCCTGACAAGCCAGTGGAGGTTCCTGCTGATGTACCTCCTGAATCATCTGGTGTGCCCACGGCTACATCTAAGGACTCGGCAGATGTCAGTGCCACGGAACCTGCATCGGTTCCTCCTGGGATTTCTACACTGGATTCTACACCAGCTGCGGAGGCTACATCAGCTCATGGCGCTCCGAGCACTCGGGGCATTCAGCCTGTCTCGGAGCCTACATTCTTGGATTCGGCTGACTTGAGCGAAGTCAAGTGCAAGATCAGCACGAGGCAGCTCGTATGCTGCCGTGAGCATTGCACTCAATGCCACTCGGCGCTCTGCGGCTATGCATCAGAGCTGTGCCGGGACAGCCACTTTGAGAGTCCAAAAACCATACATCTTTGCAAAGGATGTTACAGGAAGAATAAAGCGGCTTCTGCATCCGGTTCTACATCCTCTGCTCCGGCCCCGACTACATCGGAGCGTGATTACAGTGACGGCTGGAATGCTTGGCCCCCTGCATCTTCCTCTTCCTGGGACTCTCAGCAGGAACGCGACAGGCCTTCATCGGTGAGTTCAGGACGCCCTTCACTTGACCTCAGCCCAGTGTTCACGGGGAGCATTGACCAGGCCAGTGCCTTGATGGGTGAACCGCGTACTGCTGCATTGGCCGTGCGCCACCTCGAATCGCGTTGCGGCGTTGCGATGCAATAGTGCGCTCGCTAGATGCATGCATTGGAAGCATCTTTTCAAGGCAGGCGCAGCTAGCTTTTACATTTGCACTGCAATGGGCTCAGCCAAGTTTTGCTTCATTGGCCTTCGCCCTCTAATTTTGCTGTCATGGTACAACAAAACAGGTTGCCGTCATTCTTGCGTGCTTTCAGTTTGCCTTGATGAGCTTGCATTTGCACATCCGGGGCTCACAACTGAATACCGTGCTTGCCTTCAGCATGCATTCCTGCTGCAGCTTTCTTCCGAGCTGTCTCTGCGGCTGCTCTTCATTTTGGGCTTCAGTTTTCCTGCGTTTGTAGGCTGGGGCCCTTTGTTTCCAGGTGCATTGGGCCAGATGCTGCCTCGCAACCGATGGTCAGCCGACCAACCTCGCTGCAGTTTTGGGCTGTCTACCTCTTCTTCATCTTCTACACGGGAGGAGGCCCCGCCTCGCAAGAAGTGGTGTTCTCTTTCGACACCCTCGGGCGGGGGAGCAGAGGCGCCACCATTCATTCCCAGAAGGCCATTGCTGGGTGCTTTCTCTGCTTTTCCTAGCCCTGAAGGCTTGCTCCAGGACCCCAGGCCGGAGACATCCAAGGTGTTTCCGCCTACATGCCCTGCACGGCCATATATCGGTGCCCCAGGCACTGTACACCAGGCTTATTCGCTTGCATTACAGCAACAGATTGCTGAGTGGGTGAGACTGGCACGTCTTGCGTCCCCACATAGCTCGTCGTTGCCTCAGGTGCTGAAGTCTGAACAGGCTGACGTACATTTAGCCAAGATGGTGTCATCCCATGCACCATCTACATTAGCAGGTTACCTCTCCAAGTGGCGGCACTGGCTCCGTTTCGCTTCGGCCAGTAATGTCTCCCCGTATGACCCCAGCATGGACCTTTTGCTTGTGATTTCTTGGCGACGAATTCCAGGCGTCGCCTGCAGACGGCTACTACATGGATTAAGGCCCTGCGCTTTGTCTCGAGGAGGGCTCAGTTGGATTCATTTCGTCATGCATTGCACTCGGACCTCGTGTCTGCGTATGCGCGATCCGGTTCCAGTGTGGAGCGCCGCGAGAGTGCGCCCCTCCCTCTCAGCTTTGTCATTTTTTTGGAGCGCCGCGTTCTGGACCCAGCCCTATCAGCCCGGGACCGCATTACCGCTGGTGCATTTCTGCTTTGCGTTTTTGCATCCCTCCGGTTCTCCGATGCATTATGGTGCCCACCAGGCAGATTGTCCATTACCGGCGAATGTCTGCTGGGAGTGTGCCTTAAAACGAAAACCACCCGTAGAGCAATGCCATTTGGGGCCCTTGCTGGCGGTTTTCTTCTCCGGGGCGGTCAAGGGTGGGCACATTCTTGGTTGCATCTTGTGCAAGTTTCATTGCAAGCCACCGCTGTGCTCCACCCTAACTTCACCCCCGACTTCATTCTGGCCAGGCTGGGCGCAGATGCTTGCCGACCTTTGTTTCTTGCGCCCATGTCGCGATCTGAAGGCATCGTTCTGCTGCGGCAGCTTTTCTCATCTTGCTACGCACAGACTCCTGCTACAGCCCGTCCTGAAGTCCTGAAGCTGACCTTTTGGGAGTACATTCGCTCAAGGTTACATTCTTGAGCTATGGGCGACAGCTCCTGATCCGCGAAGATCTGCAGCGTCAGCAGGGTCACCACCAATCTTCATTGGCGGGAAGGTCTGATCTTCATGGTCGTGACGATGTGGCTGGTCCATTGGAGTTCCAACGCCAAATTGTTGGGGCAGTGTTGGAAGGATTCCGCCCTCGTCGCCCGCGGCTTCGAGGCGGCCTTCCTCCTACTTTGGACATTGAGATTGCTCTTCCGAGTGTTCCGGGCGCATCGGATATGCCGCCTGTTGGCTCGGACCCGGTGCCTCTGGCGGAACATGATACATCTAGTGAACTAGTGAATCCGAAGTTGAGGATCAGCGCTCAGCGTCTCCTATTCCATTACCTCCACCCACTCAAGTGCTGCCGGAGTCGGTCACCGAAGCTCTTTCTGTGACTCTCGAGCCTCTGCCCCAGGATGGCGAATCCTCGTCAGGGGTGGCTGAGGATTGGACCAGAGTGGATGGAGAGGCTGATGAATTTTTCTTTCTCCTGAATGGTGTTTCTCGCATTGCACATAAAGCTCAGCCTTGCAGCCCTTCTCACCCTGCATTTCAGGTTAAAGTTCCGCACCTCAAGCAATTGTCGTTGCGGGCAGGTTGTAGCGTTCGTGGAGTCGAATCTCTTCAGTTTTCGGAGTTTGTCCCAGAGGGCTTTCGCATGTGCTTATATTAAAGCGCGGATGCATTCTGGACTGACATTCCACAGGTCGTTGCTCCGCAAGAAAGGCCTCGTGAGCCTGTTTGCTCCACTTTCTTCGCCTGCATTTGCGTGCGGTTCTTCGCCGCCATTCCACGGTTTGCCTTTCCTCGTGTCTGTGGCTCACAGGGCTAGCTCGTTGCTGTGGGCTTCTATCATGGCTAGCCCTTCCAACTCGGACAGCTACTCCGACAGCACATCTTTTTCGTCCGAGATCGAACTCTTTCTGGAGGAAGCTCCTGAGGCTTCACCACCGGCGCTGCGCATCTTACCAAGGCATTTTCATGCGCCGCGTTTGGTGTACATTCTTAGGGTCAGCACTCGACTGGAACGAGCTATCTTATTGCGCGAGGAGGTTACCGTGTGGGAGGCGGCTTGGGGCAGCGTTGCATTCAATCATCGCCTTCTCCTTCTGTCTGATCAGCGGATCTGGCTGGCAGTGGCCCTGGGCAATTGCGAGCTGTACCGATGTTTGGGAACTGCGTTGAACCTAGGGCCTTAATGACTTGCCTGTCTTCAAGTCTCAGTTCATGGACGTCTTGTTTGCTGGACTGGCACGTTTCATTGTGCCGGCTCGCCGCTGTGGTTTTCGAAAACAAGGGCCTTGCCGCGTGCAGGGTCTGTCTCCTTGATCGCATTCGGCGTTTCGGAGCTGCACGCTTGCGCTCCCTCAACAGTGCACGTCACGACAATGCATTGTTGTTCTGCAGTTTTTTCTGGTTTCTCAACTTTTGTGAGCGTAGCCTTTTGTCAGCCTCCCATCCAGTCAGCATGGCAGCGCCACCTCGTCACGACGACCCGGCCTACTTCCAGAAGCGGTGCGAGGAGCTCTCTCTCCCCGTGGGGCTGCTGGATACATTGGTTGACAAAGGCTTCAATTCTATGGCCTTGCTTGCCTTTGCCGTTCCCGACTCGGACTCCCTCGAGCACTTCATCGTGTCCATCGTCGGCCGCCCCCTTGGCTCAGATGCATCTGCACCTTTGCTTGCGGCTGATGCTGCGGCGCTCCGCAGATTGTATCATCTCTGCAAGTCGGAGTGTGCCGGCGTTGGTCCTACCTCTGCATCTCCCCTCGTGCCGACCGCTCCGGGGATGAAAACATTGTCGTCTAAGGAGGAGATCGCAGAATTGATGCAGAAATTTCTGAAGGCTTATCCATCAGAACTGGTTCGTCCGGATATTATGCCTTCTGCTCCATTCCTCATGATTGTGCGCGAACACTTGGATGCTGGCCGATTCTCCTGGACCCCCTGGAGGCTTCGTTCCTCTGCGTCCGATGAGGAAGGAGCAATTTCTCGAGCGCCGGCGCCCTTCTTCAGGAAGGACAGCCGGAAGAAGAGTGCATTGCCTCGGTTCCCCAGTCGGGACCGGTGGAACCCATCGTACGCCGATTCTGGGATCTTCTCATGTACGCCATTGCCTTGCATGATGGGGCTCACCTTTTGCACTTTCGCAAGGCTGCAGAGAAGTTTCTGAGCATTGCATTGGCCACTCCTTCGGACCGCAACATGCGCTCGCCTTCATTGCAGGAGATAGTGGAAGCCGACCGGGCACTTTGGATTGGTGTTGCTGCGATCCAGTCTGATCAGGGTTGGTCCCTGACAGACGCGTTGGCCGAGATGATTTTCGCTCGACCGGACGTCTACAGTGCATTAGCCCCACGGTTGAAGCCGGCTATACCTCCCGCACCGCCTGCCGCCTCCGGGGCTAATAAGCGAAAGCAGCCAGCCTTGCCCCCACCACCTCCTCACAAGCAGGCACGGCCTGCCAAAGCTGCGAAGGCCAAGGCTTCCTCTAAGCAGGACGCTGCGCCCAAAGTTTCCCTGAAGTCGTGGCCCGACTCCTGGGCTCGCACGGTCGACGGCAAAGGCCCTTGCATTCGTTTTCATACGGACAAGTGCCGGAATAAGTCCTGCCGGTTTTCACACAACTGCCCGGTTCTGATGGCCAACAATACACCGTGTGGCAAGCCCCATCGTGCAGCGGATCACTCTTCTGCTCCGCATTGACTAGGCCTCGCACCCTCGGGCAATTGTGTTGGGGCTGCTGACCGTGTGTTGACTCCATTGGACGCCTCCTGATTTTGCTGCTCCAGACCTGTGCACTGCCGAGGCTTGGGCTCGCGTTCTTTTGGATCGCTCTTCCAATCCGTCATGTGATGACATTGTGACTTTGGCTGAGGCCCTTTTAAGGGAGTCACCGGACCTTGATGACCGGTTCAAAGGGAGTCACCGGACCTTGATGACCGGTTCGAATCTGGCAAATCTGTGTCGGCTGGTCTTTTCTTCCGTTTCAAGGTGGTGCTCGCAAGGTGTGCATCTCTCACCCTTTCTCGATTCGTGCAGTGAATCGGCTCATTCGTGCACTGGCGCCCCAACATTTTTTCACCAGTTTTGTCATTATCTCCGGGGTGCATTCTCCTCGACATCAGGATTCCATGAACGCTCGAGCCCCCAACATACTGATTCCCTTGAGCTGTTTCTCAGGCGGTGAGCTTCGGGTCAGTTTTACTTCGGGTGGCGGCCGTGAGCAAGGAGGACATGCATCTGGCAGTTTCGTCGACTTACCTGTTGCTGCGGGTCCTGTCTCTTTCAATGCCAGAGATTGTCCTCACGAGGTGTTGCCTTCTGATGGACTGCGTGTGGTGGTTGCGGCATATACATTACCGCCCGGAGCAACCTGGAGTCCTTGCCGGCACTTCGGGATTCACTGTCCGCTTTGGACTTTCCCTTGCCACCGCTTGGCTTCGAGTACACCTCATTCGATTTGCAGCCCATGTCCCTGCACTTATCCGACAGCCAGCTTGCCTTGCTTCCGTCTCGCCCCAAGACCTCGTCTGCTTCGTCGCCTCAGGCTGGGCCGGACTCTGCGCAGGCCGTCGACTCCTCTGTTGAGTCCATTCTGGGTACATGCAATTTGCCTCCCCCGTCCCGTCGCCTCTTTCTGGACTTGTTCGCGGGTGCTCGGGCTCCTTTGTCTTCGGCTGTAGCTGCATTGGGCCTGGACTGCTTTCCACCTGTGGATTTAATCATTGACGCGTCGCGGGACATCCTTGAGGATGACATTTTTGCATTATTGTGTCGCATTGCAGATGCAGGCCTTGTTGGGGCGGCCCTGGCTGCGCCCGGGAGGTCCTCGTCCACTGCGCGACTTTGAGTTTCCATCGGGTCGTCCGGGCCTTAACTGGCGCGAGACGTGTCAGCTGCAGGACAGTGCATTACTGCATGATCGCACTCGGATCTTGCTCTCAAGAGTCAGTGCCTCAGGTGGCATTATCATTATGGAGAATCCCGCTTCTTCCCTCACGTTTCATGACCCGCTGATGATTAGCTGGATTCAGACAGAAGCACCGTTCTGTGCTCAGGTTGCCTCTTGCATGTATGGTGCATCATTCTCCAAGTCTTGGATGTTCGTTTGCAATCAACCTTCCATCCTGGACCTTGCATGCTCCTGTAGCCACGAGCCTGGCAGCCACNNTTCTTTCGTCGGCAAACGTGATGGGGATGCATTTCTGAGTCGGCGTACTGCTGAGTACCCTCCCGATTTAGCATCTTCCCTGGCTGCGGTCTGTGCTCCATTCCTCTCAAGGCTCGGCAACTGCATGGACTTTTCGCTCTGGAGGCAGCTGCTGCCGCCCAGCTCGGGTTGGATTGACCAACCATGCCGCGTTGAGGACGGTGGTGGGCTTTTCAGCACCGCGTGTTGGTTTCAGCCTCAGATGATGACATCCTTCACGACCTCCGGAAGAAGTGGTCGCATTGGCCGTTCGAGAACAGCCTGTGCTTGCGCATCACTTCTCATCTTCAGCTTGCTCCCAAGCATCCTCCATTGTCTGACACAGAGCTCGATCCTTTTCTGCAGGATCTGTTTGAGGTCTTTGCATTGGACCCGGCGTGTCGCGAGGATTTGCTCTACATCGCCCCAGGCCAACCTCTCCGGCTGAGACTCCTCAAATTCCTGTTGTCTCTCCTCAAGGACCCTGAGACTTCTCTCTGCGACCAATTGGAGCACGGTGTTCCGTTGGGTGTTGGCAGTCAATTGGAGCCCTCTGTGCATTGGCCGGTGCGTGCACCTGAACACGTTACACCTGAATTGCATTTGTGCGAGGAGTTTGGCAATCCGCCGAGAGCCAACCCGACCTTGTTGCAGAGCTGCTCAAGGAAGAGTTGGCGGAGGGATGGATCAGCGAGTTTGCATCGCTTGCTGACGTTCAAGCTCAGTTTCCACAAGTTGCATTGGGCCGGTTGGGCCTTGTTCTCGCTGAAGGCCGCTCCGCCCACTTGGTTGTGGATTGTGGATTCAAGTGTCACCGGGGTTACGGCCTCTTCCTCCATCCCAAACTGTGTGTCCAATCCTCGCATTGAGGACGTGTCGTCCTGTGCCCCTACATTTGTGCCGAAAGAGCCTTGGATTGGGGCTTCCATTGACGTGAAGAAAGCACATCGTCGAATGAAAGTCAACCCTCCGGAGCGGGCTCTTCTTGCTTTTTCATTTCGGGGACGTTACTTCATCAGTAACTGCTTGAATTTCGGCGCACGTGCATCAGCCTGGTATTGGAGCCGCCTTGCTGGCTCCATTCATCGGTTGTCACATCAGGTCATTTTCCTTCGCCACTTCATGTGGGTGTATGTGGACGATTGGCTTGCTGCGTTTGTCAAAGCCACTGCCCCTTTGCATATTAGTATTTGGGTGCTTCTTCTTCTCTGCATTCGGTTACCAATCTCTTGGTCCAAATGCGCAGTTGACGACCAGATCAC
>CAJNJA010014892.1:0-12002 GCA_905231915.1 Symbiodinium necroappetens | reverse complement strand
CCGCGCCATCGTCCCCGCGCCGTCGTCTCCGCGCCGCCGCGGCGTGGTCCCCGCGCCATCGTCCCCGCGCCGTGGTCGCCGCCTCTCCTCACCTCTATATCCTCACCCAATCCTCGCCTCGCCGCTGCGCCGTCGTCCCGTCCTCGTCCGTCCTCGCCGCTTTATGCTCACCGCTATCCACCACTATCCTCACCGCTATCCTCACCCGGTCCTCGCCTCGTCGCCGCGTCGTCGTCCCCGCATCATCGCCGCGGTTGCGAAGGTGAACAGCTCTAAAACTGAAAGGATAGGTTTAAAGCCTGCGAAACTCAAACGCCGAACGCGAAGGCCCGAGGGCCTAAACCCTAAACCCTAATCCCTAAACCCTAAACCCTCAACCCTAAACCCTAAACCCTAATCCCTAAACCCTAAACCCTAATCCCTAAACCCTAATCCCAAATCCCTATTCCCTAAACCCTACACCCTAATCCCGAGTCCCTAAACCCTAATCCCTAACCCCTCATCCCTCAACCCTAAACCCTAAGACGAATCGCCCCACCGCAGTACCAAAGCTCATCTCAACCCTGGGCCCGAAAGCGAGCCCCAAAATCCGAGAGGAAGATTTTGAAGCCTCAAGCCCTTGGAAGCACACGGCGGTTTAGGGTTTAGGGGTTTAGGGCTTAGGGTTTAGGGCTTTAGGGTTTGGGGTTTCAGGGTTTAGGGTTTTAGGGTTTAGGGTTTAGGGTTATTAAGCTTCGGGGCACCTTGCTGAGTCCTTCTAACACAAAGAACCCTACTACTCCCCCAAATCTCAACACCCCCGACATCGCCCAGGATCTTGGACCGATGAGGAGTCTCCGCCGTAGTCTTTCCGGCCTCAGCTGCGGTGCTGCAAGGTCAGAACATGGGCAACGCAACCTTTTCTTAACCACTGCCAATGCGATCAGGATGAGGCACTCACGCAAACTACTGCTGATATTCCTTAATACTTGCTTTTAGGTGCCGCAGATCATGAACTCAGGCTGAGGGCTTTAGGCAAAGTTCAGAGCTGAGTGCCGAGGGTACACCCTCCGTGAACCCGCAACCTTTGAAGGACCAGGGGGCCTACAGCCCCCGATCCTCTAGGCCCTACAACCTCGTTTAGAAAAGTAGGGCGAAGTCCTACAAATGAGCATACCCTTTAAAAGCCTGCAGAAAAAGCCCTACAAAAAAGGCGCAAAGAGAACCCTGCAATACCCTGCACCTTCAAACCAAACACACCCAAACCCTGCCCTGAAACCCTTAACTCACGCCAAACCCCCTCCAAAGCCTAAATCCAGCCAGCTTGCCCCGGGTTTCCACTGAGCCGTCGCTAAGGAGCTTGGCACAGGCGCCCCGGGACATCAGCACCTGGGCTTAGAAAGGGAGAGAGGGCCCAGTATAGGGGCCTTCATATTTAGAATGGGGTTTTGGAGGCATATTAATCCCTAAACCCTAAACCCTAAACCCCTAAACCCTAAACAAACCCTAAACTAAACCCCAAACCCTCAACTTAATTCAAGGAAACGTACTCTTCTTGTGGCGGACCGTCAGGCCGTATGACGGCGTGTCCCAAAACTCAGGCATTGAATTCCAGTGAAACAGAGGGCTTAAGAAGCCAAAATCTCGTCGAGGACTCCCTAACACCTTCGGTGCTTGACGCTGCAATGTGCGCCTCTACCCATGAAGCCACATCTGCTTGAGGGATAAAGTCAGCCCCAAGCGAGGAGAGAACTCTTCGGAGGACACATCAGAAGGGGGAAAAAACAAGAACTGCAATACTAATTATTCCGACCCTCATCTTCGGGATTTACAGCCAGGGTTCTCGGGTGGTTTTCGAAATCCGGTAGAACCTTTACAGAACCCTTGCAGAACCCTTCTAAAATCCTTTTGCAACCGGAAAAAGCCGTCACCACAGTCGAAGCACGTCTGTGTGCCGAGCGATGGCCGTCAGGGTGTCGCCATCCCTGACCCCAGCCTCGCACAGCGGGGGGGCTCAAGCACCGGAGAGTTATGGCCTACAAACTGTAAGGGTTACCAAGAGGGGTGCTAGAAGAGGTACTATTAGGGCTCTGGTTAATTTTTGGGGGGGTGCTACGAGTTTTCGGCAACTGGCATTGAAGGACTCAGGGCTTGGGGATTTCGAGGCTCAGGGTGCGGGGCTGTAGGGGTTTAAGGTCGATATAAGCCTTCGATGGGGCTCAAGCATTTCGGCTTGGAGACTTCATCATCATCGTCGTCGTCATCATCATCATCACCATCATCATCATGACACCGCTCTTTCAGCCAAAGATGCCATCCCTCATCGTCATCATCATCATCATCGCCATCATCACCATCATCATCATCATCAACAACATCGTCATCATCATCATAATCGTTATCATCAACAACAACATCGGAAACCTTAGCATCATCATCGTCATCATCACTCGGTGAAAGACATGCCAATCAAAACCAATCACTGCTTGAAGCCGGAACGTGTGCAGAAAAAACAACAGAAGGTTGGGACAGGTGAAAGCGCTTCCGCCGGTGTAGGGCGGCTAAAGCGTGGATGATAGTAGCCCTCCTAGTAATTGACAGGAAACCTTTACAGCCATTGTAATATCTCTTCTAGTAACCCCTACGGTAACCCTTAGAGTACTAAACCCTAAACCCTAAACCCTCAACCCTCCCTCCTCTAAAGCATGAACAAACGTCCCACCGGCTGCCTCGGCGAGAGTGTCGGCATCGCGGAGAAGTCCTCCCCATGGGCTGGCCAAGGCGCAGGTCCGGGCGCCTCTTTGGAGGGACGAAAAGGCCTCGTGCCTCTCAAGGCATCTTAGTTTGAGGGCGTTTCAGCGTTTGGATCTGCGTTTAGGGTTTAGGATGCAGTTCCTGTTCCTCCCCTACGGGGGAATTGGTTCAGCAGCGCACCGTTTCTCCCGCTTCCTCTGGATTTATCAACCTATAATAGGGGACCCGAATATAGTGCCCTAAATAGTAGGATCCTTATTATAAGGACCAACCAAAATAAGGTACCATCATATCGCTGGCTAACTGGTATATCCGAAGATCATACTTTGCCCTGATTCCCGCCCAACGACCCCAAAGTCTAAAACCGTCAACCCTAAAGCCTACACTACGCCCGGAAAACAAGGGGGTTAGGGTTTAGGGTTTAAGGGTTTAGGAGTTTAGGGTTTAGGGTTTAGGGGTTTACTGTTTAGGCCCAAGCCCTGAGCCCTAAGCCCGTCGCCGCCCACGCCCCACAACAAGGAACCCTGAACCTGTTTACCCCTAGACCCCAAACCGCAAACTCTCTGGTACGTTCAAGGCCCAAATCCCCCGTCCTTGATGTTTGGCTCAGGGCCCTAAACCCTAAACCCTAAAGCCCCTAAACCCTAAACCCTTAACCCCCCAAGCCCTAAGAACCCGGCCTAGCTCAGCGGCGGACCGGCATCGCAGAGAGCCTCGGGTGTCCCAGGGCTCGGAGGGTGAGAAACAACCACTGAACTGGTGTGGGGTTCAAGGCTTAGGGTTTAGGGTTCAAGGTTTAGGTTTAGGGTTTAGGGTTCAAGGTTTAGGGTTTAGGGTTTAAGGTCTAGGGTTCAAGGTTTAGGGTTTATCAAACTTAAAGTTCACGGCTCAAGGTTGATACAGGAAGAACGTTGCAAGGGTCTGTCACTTGCACAGCTTATGCTTGGAACGAACCCGGTCACGTGGCAGTGATTTCGGACGTCGTACCAAGACAGTGCCCATCTTGGTGAACATGGCCGATTGCTGGATAACCCTTACAGAAACCCGGCTTGGAACCGCGCTTCGGCACTCTGGGTTTACAAAGTCTTCATTAAGCCCGAAACTCTGCAAATCCCTACAAAGCCTTTGCATGTGGAGGTCTCGGTAAAAAAAGGGATCTGAAGCGGTTGGAAGGAGTGGCAGGCATTGATAAAAAAAAACAAACTCTTCTTATAAGACCGCACCACAACAGAAAACCCAGATAAAGCTCTGACTAAAGCCTAGTAGAGGCCTCCCTAAACCCTGAACCCTAAACCCCCAAACCCTTAAACCCTAAACCCTAAACCCTAACCCCCAAACCCCTAAATCCTAAACCCTAAACCCTAAACCCCCAAACCCCCAAACCCCTAAACCCTAAACCCTAAACTCTGTGTGTTCGTCCAGGAGCTGATCTTCGCGTCTGCCGAGATCTCCACCGACACGTGGCGACCGCTCAGCAGCGACACAAGGACGCGGATCGCCATGGCGGTCCAAGACAAGAAACTTCCAAGCTTCCTTAGGGTTTAAATATTAGGGTTTAGGGTTTAGAAGCACTACTTATGGAATTGTGCTTATCACTCTGGCTATTAACGTCCGGGCTTTCTCTACTGCTGCCATCATTGTCCTTATCTTGATCATCGATCGACTCGGATGATTGTTCTAAAGGCTGATGTTGTTGGCTGTGCAGGTGGCGTATTATACTCTGAATATAATAAGAAACCCCCAAAATAATATAGGTAATTACTAAGGCCCTATATTATTTAAACCCAAACCTCAAGCCCCGAGACCCTAAACTCGCAAATACCACCGTTACAGCCGCTGCCAAACACCTGCTTTTACCCCTTATGCAACCCATATAGAACCCTAGAAAGCCCCCACAAAACAAGCGCTTCAATCTTCACGTTTCACTTTACCAGATTTATCGATGGCTAGACTTGTCATGCAGATTTGGGCGTTAGGGGTCCCTGGTTTGGGGCTAGGCTTAGGGTTTCGTGTGCCCCTATATTTCCAACCAGTAACCCACAACAACCTACAACCTACTCGTATGTTTCTGTGCGCCCTCAGCAAAAACCCAAAAAACCCTACACCTCGAACCCCCGTCAACTCTGCTTAGGCTAAGGCAGTGTCCTGGGACTGTACCCTGGACCGTAAACCGCCTTCAGCAACGCCTTATCACAAACAGAGCAGTGGGCCTCGCGCTCCAGTTGCTGAACAGCCTCCTGCCACGGGTTTGGGCTTGGGATTTCAAGGCGCAGGGTTTAGGGTTTCGGTGCCTCAGGAGTTGTTCCCAATCCACACTAACTGATTTTTCTGAATGATTTATACCGGCATCCTTACCAACACTCTATAGTCAGAGTAGAAAATGCCGCAGAGCCCTGCTCTAGTCATTAAGGCGACTATCCTGAAGCCAAAAACACTCGCTTAAAAAACTCTGAAACCGTGTTACAGTCCTATCAACACCCTCCTAAATTCCCTAAACCCTAAACCCTAAATTCCCACTACACTCTCTTGGAGCAGGCTTTAAGCTGTTCCACTCCGAAAGCTTCTCGAGTCTTCGGCTCGGGGGCCCCGGAGTTTAGGGTTCAGGCTGCGAGGGTTTACGGGTTTAGGGTTTTTTGGGTGTTATTTGGGCGAGGCTTAAAGAGTCCAGGGTTCAGGGATTTAGGGTGTTTTATAGGTTTGGGGGCTTAGGGTTTAGGAGTTTCGGGATTTAGCGTTTAGGCTTGAGGTGCTTAGGGTTTAAGGGGCCAGATTGAGGGTTCAGTGCTTCGGATTCTGAGCTTAACGGCTGTAGGGTCCCGAAAAAAGTCAGACAGGTTGCTGCAACCTTACACCCACCTGTCTCATGACGCACTGACCTGCGGCACGCTGTACAGCGAAATCCTGCAAACTTGGACACCCAGAAGTGTGAGGGTCTGGGGTTTCGGGCCTTGGGTGTAGAGTTGCCCTTCCCCGTGCCTCGATGATGCTCACGTCGAACTGCCTTAGCTGGTCTCGCAGCCCAGGAAGCACGAGGCATGCTGACATGGATGACCCAGAATATCCGAAGCAATTAATAATTGTTATTATTACTATTATTACTATTATTACTATTATTACTATTATTACTATTACTACTATTATTACTACTATTACTATTATTACTATTATAACTATTATAACTATTATTACTATTATTACTATTATTACTATTATTACTATTATTACTATTATTACTATTATTACTATTATTACTATTATTACTATCATTACTATCATTATCATTATTACTATGATTAAGGCACCGAGGTTACATCCGAGCTTACAACGCATAAGCGACGCTGAGGCACGGATCCTCAGAAGGCTGCAACCCAATCCCTAAAACCTAAAACCCAAACACAGATACGTTTGGCCCTTGAAGAGTTCCGCGAAGATCCCAAAGACTGAACCCAAACGCCTAAACCCCAAAACCCTAAACCCCAAACTCCAAACGCCTAAACGCCTAAACCCCTAAGCCCCCAAAAACCCCTCAAACACCCCATATAAACCCTAGGTAAGAACGGGTCTGCCACCGGGCTGCAAGCCGCCGGCCTTCATATCCTGGCCTCTCTGCACCCTGAGGGCTGACAGGGATTAGGGTTTACGAGGGCTGAACTCACCACTGGCTTAATACGGCGGCCTTGATAATTAGGACAGGATTCCTTTGACGGGTTTCTCTAAAAGCTCTATAATATAGGGGTCAAAGCTTAGAGCTTAGGGTTTAGAATTAAAGGCCTTCGGTTAGCTTCCTTGTTCTTGGCGATGAGGACTCTTTGGTGAGAGGGTGGGGATATATGGTTTTAATTTTTAAATGTGTGACTTGAACCACAAAGCTTGTTCAAAGATCTACACGCGCTTCGGAGGCGGTATTCCTTACACGCATGCATGGGCATGTGTCAGGTTCCAGCACGACTAATCACACTGCATTTTAACTACACAAGAATGACAGGTGAACCGTGCTCTGATTGAACCGACCTTAAAAGCCCACGTAAATGGCAATCCACAAACCACCCGCACAGCCATGCACGCCGCCTACCCGAAACCCGACAATGCCAACAGATCGGCTTGGGGCTTAGGGTGTAGGGATCCACCCCGACTCTTTGTGGAGAGCAGCTTGTCCCGAAGACGCTCGATGCAGGCATTCTTCCTGCCCAGCTTCACGACCTTCAACGGGTGTGAGCTGAGCAGCACACTTTCTCCACCCTAGAGTGAACCTAAAGTCTGGAGCAGAGGGGGGGGGGGGTCAAAGCCGCAACCGTGGAGACTGTAGACTGTAGATCTGTGGCTGAGGGTCAGCTCAGGATCTGGGGTCTGTCTGGGTCTTGTGGTTTACTAGGTTCTGTCACTCTGGGGTAGTGAGCAGTAGAGAAGAATGCCACTGCGCAGTTCAACAGGGAAGAGACTCACTACAAGATAATATCCTGTATAATAGAATATACTTATTCAAAGGGAACCAGCAACATGTCAACAAACACAAAAGACAGGAATGGGCATAACAATCGTCGGCCAGGCTAGGCGTTCTAGCCATGACTGGAGCCTCACTTGCTTGTGCCTTAAGCCTACGTTCCTGCGACTACTGGTAGGAACGATCGTTTCAAAATCCTCCAATGCCCCTTGGGCTGGATGGTGGCGCTGTTCCTTGGGGCCCTAGATCTTACAACCCAAACCTGAACCCTAAACGAAGATTTCATCTCCCCGGCAACCCTAACCTTAGCCCAGAGAAGGCAACCCCTCCTCTTTCATACATGGATATGCCATGTCAAAAGCACCAGAACTCTATTCTAATCATTAACTAACCCCAAACCCCGTCACCCTAAACCCCTCGTCCCGAACGCCCTAAATCCTAAGCCCCAAACCTAAACATAACCAAACCTTTGGCGCCCCACAAGGTCGATCTGCTGCTCCCGGGACAGGGTTTTCCGCGGTCTGGCGTTCGTGGACATCGTCACAGGCGGGAGCTCAGCCTTAGGAAAACGGGGAAGTCATAATTGTCCAAGTCAAGAGCGAAGCTTTACGAAGATGTCGGTAAGGTTTTTTAAATAGGTCTTTTGAATAAGGGTTACTATAAAGGTTACTGTAAGGGTCACAATATGCCCTTAGGAAGCTAGGCTTTCCGCTTTAAGCACAAGGGCTTTGAGCTTGAGGCGCTTAGCGCGCTGATTGGCCTCTATAGGCATTCGAATTTGACAAGTAACATCAAGTTCAGTGCAGTAGGTCTGACATAAGCACCAGAAGCAGTGTAAGGGCTCGGATCGAGTAAACAAACCTGCTCGTTGTATAGTTGAAGCCCCAGACCCCATGTGGCGTTTGAATCTTTGCTGCGCAGATTCTTGCTCATATTTCGCCTTATCCGACTCTGTGAAGGATATGCTTGAACAAATAGTCAAATAGTCGGCGCTCCCATTTTTTTATCGTTTTTTCATTGCTTTGATTCTAGGGGAATGCACCATCCTTGGCCCTATTTATCTTCCCTGCCCCCATGTGAGCCTCGGCATACTGCCTCTGCGAGGGCCTTTTATCGTGGGGCCAGGCTGAGTACACACATGTGCGTGAGAAGGTCCAATCTCGCAAGCAGGATTTGCCACTTTGTTGTGTGCCTTTTCGATTGCCTTTACCGGCCTGTTCTTCCCCGCTCTGTCTTGGGGCTTCGCTGATTTCTGTTCCGGGTGTTATGTAGTAGCCTCGAGTACATTCAGCGGCCCCGCGAGCTTGACCCAAGCTTTTCTATGTTTGGAGTGTGCGTTCTTTGGGGTTTTGGGCCTTATGGTTACAATAGAGCGGTTCGACCTGTCATCGGAGTGCTGAGCAGTGTGCCAGATATCCTCCCTAGTGCATATGCGCAGCGGTACTGCTCAGGGAGGCACGCACTTTTCCGCTGTTGCTTGAATTCATCGCATGATTTGTTGGATGCGCCGTAAAGACGGCTCGACTGCGTGCTCCAGATCTAGATCCAGATAAGCCCAGAAAAGCTTTGTACTGCAATACAATGATGAACCTTGCTGTCATTCAGGACTGTGGCATTCAGGCCAGCGCTTTCAGAATGTTACGGTTTAGGAGTGTTGCTCTTTTCAGTCTAGGCTTTAGGCTTGGGGTTCAAAGTTTGGTGTACGGAATTTGAAAACTTCGTAGTCACTGCCATCGTTTTGTGAAACAGTGTTGCCGTCTGGTTTATTCGGTACACAGCGTGGTGCCATAAAGGTTCGTAGATAATGTGGAGTGTGCTTTACCGAATCGGCATAAGTATACCTTGCCAACCGCCTCCTTACAAACCTATCCAGACCCAGCACCTGCTCAGATTGATCCCCTGCTTCACGCAACCATTGCGGATAGCGAAACGCCTACCCGCAACCGCAGATCCTTAAACCCGAACCTAAGCCTAAAATCTTTCTTCCAAAACCCCGGAAGTCGCAAACCCTGCCAAAACGTGTATATGTATATGTATATGTATATATGTATACATATACAGGTGTATATATATATGTGCATACACAGGAATGTGCATGCGTATGTTATGCATGCGTGCATGCATACTCACAGACAGGCATATACATCTGCATCTACACCTACATGTACATATACAATACATATTCATATACATGTGCATACATATTGTATGTGTGTATATATATATGTCTATATATAATTATATATATATATATGTGTGTGTGTTATATGTATATGTATTTTTATACACATACACATTCATTTGTTTGCCTATGCATTTGCGCATTTCTGTGTTCATACTGTTTCTTTTGTGTACAACTTCACGAAAGTACTTACCTATTGATTCGCTTGCAGTCAAGAGGCAGGTTTCAGCTAGCTCCGCAGCATGGGCCGGGCCACACCGTGCAGCATGAAGGAGTGCAAGGCTTAGGTCGCACTTACAGTTTGGAGTTTAAGGCTCAGGGGGCTTGCACGAGTCATCAGGGGTCAAGCGGCTGTAAGTCAGGGACCATTCGGCTACCTTTGCGTCTGGAAGCTGTGGTTTCGGGCTTTTAGGTTGAGGCTGTGGGATTCCAAAGGTTGGGCCTAGCATCTACACCATGCCTTCCGTCAACGTCCTGTCTCCGAAACTCTCATAGTCGGATCTGGCTTGGGCCAGAGACAAGACCTGCTTGCATAAGGGCTGTAACAGGAATTTCCCAGGGGCTTACGATGGTTTAGGGTTTCAGTTTCAGAAGGGCTCACGGTTTGCGATATCTGGTCGACTCATGGACTCCTGCCTACTCAAGATCGCAATCGAAGCCCATTGCTGTCCCCTTCAGCCAAGCCCTAAAGCCCGGATCAGTGCGACTTGACTTGCTGTATCTTGTTGTCCTTGGCCTCCTCGTCGCCATCACCCTAACTCAATATCGCCATCACCACCCACCACTACATCCACAACCGCCTCACAGGCACCGTCACCATCAGCCTCGCCAAGCCCTCAACGGCAGTGTCGCCGTCGCCGTCCCCATCGCCATCACGTCAAAACAACCATAACTACGTCCTCGTCGCTAGCATCCTTAGCATCATTGTTAACACCGACACTAACCTCTTCACAGTCAACATCGTAATCGACGTTATCAGCACCATCATCGTAACCATATCACAATCATTGTCATCATCATTGCAGCCGCCGCGATCATCATATCGTCATCGCGGTCGCCTGTTCTTCAATGGCAACAGCAACAGCAGCAGCAGCAGCAGCAGAAGCAGCAGCGGCAACGGCAGCAGCAGCTTGAGCCCACAACCCTAGACATCACTACACATTGTGTGTCGCGACAACGAAGATATTGCTTTGCAAGCTCAGGGCCTACAGATTTCCAGCCGGCTTGCCGAAACCCCGACTACCGAAATGCAAGAATTCCTTGCCTCTTTTTCTGTCTCTAGGCCTCTCGATGCGCGAGTGGATGGCACGCAGCAGGCGTCTGCCTGCAACGATCAACACAACGCAGCGCGAAATTCTCGAATCCCCGAACTCTATTAGATAGATGTCACGAGTGGGTCTAGCGAACACGAACCTTGAAAGATTGAACGTACCAGGGAGTTTGAAAGTTTAGAGAATTAAAGAGTTTGGAGTTCCAATCGAGCTGGAAGATTGAACAGTTGAACGGGAATTCAGAATTTTCAGTCTGAAGCACGTCTGGTTGAGGACGTTTGCTTGAGAAAGGAAAGCTTGAGAAGTTGGACTTGAAAAGTTTGAGGAGATGTACGAAGATTAAGGAATTAAGTTCGGGGTGCCAAGGAGCTAAACCCTAAACAACACCTGTTGAAGTCTAGCGAGGAGTTTGCTTCCCTAGTTAATATCCCTACACCCTAAACCCTTTCGGCTGTCGTGGTTCTTCACCAAGTCTTGCCTGCCCAAACCCTAGAGACTTAGCTACATCAAAACCTTCGACTCAAGGTCGACAAGGGGTCTGGGAATGTGTCAGGGGCCGGGATAGACAAAGGTAGCACTCCCGACTAGGCAACGCCTGAAACCGTCTCTGAGAAAGAAACGTGATTAACCGCCATCGCCTAACGAGAGGCCGGCATAATGTCATCAATCCCGCTCGCAGCCGAGCATGAGTAACAGGCATGTACCGCACCTAGCGCATGGTCTTTCTGGACTTTCAAACTTCAATAATTACCACCCGATGCTGCAAACTTTCGATCTCCCCAAGAACTCAAACCTCGGACTCGGAACTCAGCGGGACCGTCCAAGCATCGATCTCTGGCACTCTCCATGCGCATGGAAACTTTGAGGCTCCCAGGCCCTTTAGCTTCGAACTCCTAACCCCCCTCAAACGCCCCCAAAAAACGTCAACCCAAAACCGTCACCCCCTAACCCAAACTCTTCTCAAAAGCCTGATACCCTCGCATAGCCCCTGAAAGAGGCCCGACCCTCCCGAAGCTGGGGCTCGAGGCATTCGGATCGCGTAGATACAAACCTGGCCCTCTTGCACCTTGGGCATTGGCTGCGGCCCGGGCTTGTTTAGGAATAGAGGTTTACACGGTTTAGGCTGGGGGTTTTCTTGGCGGGGTTTTAGTGAGGTTCTAGGGGTTCTAGGGGTTTTGCATCATGGTGGCATGTCTATGAGGGCTTTTTCTTTAAGGTTGTGTGCAGGTTGTATAGGTCCGATACATGTTTTACATACAAGGGGGGCCTTAGAAGGTTCTGCAAGTGTCAGGGTTTAGGGGCTCGGGATGTAGGATTTAGAGCTAAAGGCTTTAGGGTTTAGGGGTTATTAAGGGCTGTGGGGGGGGGGGGGGGA
>CAJNJA010014891.1:0-12002 GCA_905231915.1 Symbiodinium necroappetens | reverse complement strand
TGTGTTGAGGCAAAGGCTTCTGCACATGGCTACCGCACCAAGACAGTCCAAGGAGATACTGTGATGGTGGCGCCTGGCTTCTAGGCACGGGAAGAGCCTCACACAAAGGGTGACCTTCAAGAACCGACAAATGCGGACCACCTCACGAACATGGCATGGACAGCTCGGACTTGCACTTCGTTCTTTGTGTGGTTTCGCGCACATGGGAGATGGGATGGCAGCCAGGTCTTCAGGAGAACCTGCAGTACGAGCATTTGTAGCGCAAGTCTGGAGCATGCACGCGCCCGAACAGCACCCTGCGCACATTCAGGCGACACGTCGCCGGCTAGCATCAGTCCCGGGAAAAAGATGATGGACATGTATGGTTTCAGCATCCCGAACACTGAGCCCACTGCATAATTACCGTGATAGTCCCTGGATGCGTTAGATATTTATGATGCCACCCCCAGACACTCTTCTTGTTAAAGCTCCAGTACAGATGTTGTATCTGGTCGTATTGACACGAGCGTTGCTGCGAGATTCTAGTCGCACCGTCTTTGCGTTCGGTGTTCGTGCTTGCACGCATGTGCTCTGGCACCGGGGCTCCCAGTGCAGAGATGAACCAACAAATTTCAAAGGGTAGTCAGACCCTAAACCCTAAAAGCAGCTTCAGTAGGGTTCTGTTCTTGGACTAAAGCTGCTCTTCTCGCGCAAAGCGTACGGGAATGGGAGTCATGGCCAGCGTTCGCGCCTCAGCCAAGAGTTCTGGGAGAATGGGAATAGTACCTTAGTACGACTGCAACAGCAGAAGTCATGGTGACGATAGAAATTTGGCCCTCGCCAGTTGAAATACTGATTTTAGTAGCTAGACTTCGCTCTCTGTGTGTCGCTCGAGTCCTCTCAAAAAAGGACGATTTGGCCTTTACAGTTTAGCTTCAAGGGTTACTGTCCACACATCATTTGCGTTTCATGGGCTGCGTTTTAAGCAGGAAGCCGGAGACACGGCCGACTCCTAGCTTGCCGAAGTTTGCGAAACCGCAAAACCTAAGCTTGCGAACCCGAAAACCTTGGCTTTAACGCTCGCGAGTAGGACAGACCTTAGCTTTATTATGCTATGAAGAAGGCAGAGGTCCTCAAATAAGCTAAACTAGACAAGGCCAAGCCTCATAGTCAAACCCTACAGTAGTGTTCCGTATTCATAGTAGTGCGATAGTTGCAGGCAGAACTATATTGGATCGCATGTGCGATTAGAACAGAAACAAAAGCAAGAGTACGGCCGATGATATGAAGCCTGCATTACGCATAACTGGGAATATACCATAATTCCCATAGTTTAGGTCCTTAAGGTAATGCAGGTTTTATATCATCAACAGTAGTACCCTTGCAGCTGCAGTCATGGCCACAGCAGACGATGGCACTCTGATCAGCGACATGGGTCTTGTTCAGGCATCCTGTAAGCAGAATATAGAAGTCTGTCAAATTGCCAATGCTATTTCTGGCTGAACCTGTAGGAGGAAACCTTCACTGTGCAGGCCAGAACTCAGCCTTGACAGCCACAATTGTTTCTGCTGAGAAGCGTTAAGGGTTTTTGAGTGTAGAGCTTTACGGTTTTGTAGTCTAGGGTCTTGGGCTGTTGGATTAGTTTTAATGGGTCTAGTATAGGAGACGAGTAGTTACCAGAAGTTAATACCTTAGGACTTCTTATTGTAGCTATACTAGAAGAACCCTCAAAAGCCCATTCTATTTGTAAGACCTCTGCAGCCTGCATTGATTGCGGTGAATCTAGACTTTCACTGCTCTACAGCGGGCACCTGGAGGAAGCAGGAAACTGCACCGGACATGCCTGATGGCTCTTCGAGGTGCAGAAAGCGGAATCTTCTGGAACATATATGAAGATACAGCAAGCATCGGACGTTCTTGGTCGCTCCTCTCTCGCACTTTCCTCCTGCATCTCGTGTTTCTTGCATCTCAACGTTTCCCGTTGCATGTCGGACCAACGCATCATCAGAGGGTTTCGCGATGATGTCGAAACCCTTCTTTGTGTCTGGTCTGGGCTGGCTAGATTTCTCTACTTCGCAGGCGGAGTTCCTACATGAAATCCACTCGTTCACGTGCCAGTTGATATTCCGAAGTCTCCGGACCTTTGCATCCCGGAACCTTCCCCCATATAATTAAACGCTAAGCCCTTAAGTGTAGACTGTAAACCACAGCTGATCCAGCCAAGACAAGAGAAGGCTAATGTAGGGGCCTTAGTAATTAAAATAGGAGTTTCGGGGGTTCCTTATTATAGGTATAGTATAGCATACCCCAAACCCTATTCTAATTATTAAGCCCCCTGTATTAGAGCCTAACGCCCAGGCCCTCCAGATGGTTGAAAACGTCATGGGCAAGCTTGTGCTTGGCCCTAAGCTTCTGCGGCGGACTGCTGCTTTGACGATTACTGCTGCTGCTGCTACTACTACTACTACTGCTGCTACTACTACTACTACTACTACTACTACGACGACTGCTACGACTACTATACGACTACTACGACTACTACGACGACTACTACTACTACTACTACTAATACTACTAATACTACTACTACTACTACTACTACTACTACTGCGACTGCTACGACTACTACGACTACTACGACTACTACGACTACTACTACTACTACTACTACGACGACGACTACTACTACTACTACTACTACTGCGACGGACTTCGACGATGATTATGACAACACTTACGACTCCTGCTCATGCTCCGTTCTGTCCCTGCTCCATTCTGTTTTCTACAGCCAGTCCCACTACCACGACCGCTATCATGATTATTGTTGCTATTATAATACTTAGTATTACTACTGCTATCAGTATTGTACTACTATTGCTATTGCTAAGTAGTATTGACCACGAGCTCGCACTGCCCCGACGACGGAGAGACGACGACAACGACGACGACTTCTATATTCCACAAGTGTGTCTAATATTTATCTACTTTAGCAGAAGGAAACAGGCTCGTGACCAACAACTGACCAACAACTCAGAACCAACACTCAGACCACTAAAGGTCGAAGATGCGAACTGTTGCATTCTAGCCCGGAGCGCCTAAACCCCTAAGCCCAAGCGCTAAACCCTTATAGCATTAAGGGTCCCTTTAAGGGATCTCTTTCGGGGTTCCTTGAAGAAAGCCCTTTTAAACCCTAAACTCTACACCTGACACGCAAGACCCCAAACTCTAAATCCTGGATTCTAAGCCCTAAACGCAGAATCCGTAAGGGTCCGAACGCTGACTTGTTGAAAAGGCAGGGCTTGCTGATGCCAAAAGTCGCTCCAGACTGGTACGCAGGCCCGTTTAGGGTTCAGGGCTTAGGGCTTCGAGTTTAGGGTTTAGTATTTAGGGTCTAGGGTGTAGGGTTAAGTGGCCACTTTAGACCCCTGATTACAAAGCCTTCTTTCTTAAAGGCACCAAAATAGGATCACTAGAATATGTCTAACTACGGGAAGCGGGTTTATTAATTACGGGTCTGCATTTTTTGGGGCAAGCGAGTTGGAAGTTTTGGTGAAGAAGTGGCCGACAAGCAGTGCAACCTCGGTGGTCCAACCCCCCTAAACCCCAACCCCTAGGCTAAACCCTACACCCTAAGCCCTAAGCCCTAAGCCCTAAACCCTAGGCTCTAAACCCTAAGCCCTAAGCCCTAAATCCAAAGCCTCAAGCCCTAAGCCCTAAACCCTCAACCCCAAACCAGGTTCTCCTCTTTGAACTCGACCTCTGAGGCTTCAACCTCAAGCCCGAAGCCCCCGAAGCCTTCTAGCAATTTACATGGACAGTTCTCTAAATTAGCGTCCTTTTTAGGGTCCTTTTTACAAGGGTGCCGTACTAGATTGGGGACCGCAAAAAGGGGCCCTAATCCAGAGAACTACCCACACGAAAACCCTGACTCACCTAGAGTAATATAGTAACCCCTCCAGGCCCTAGACCCTTAGAGTAGTGTAGTAGCTCCTGTTGTAGAGTACCCTAAAAAAACACAAAGCTCTCAAGCCTTATGGTAGGCACCCGTCGCCTCACCGAGTTCCCTGAAGCACCAGCAAGGCCCTGAGATACTTCCAGGGGGGCTTAGGTCTAGGGTTGAGGCTTTCGGGTATGTTTAGTGTAGTGTAGGCTTCAGGATTGAGGGAGATCCAAGCCTAGCCCTGGCGAAAGAAAGAGAGGGTGAGAGAGCAGACAGAGGGATTAAGATTTTGCGGGTGAGTTTGGGATACATGACTTCTCGAGTTTATTTGCTTTTTTTTAAACCAGGGTTTAAGTTTAAGGTCAGGTTTTCGCTAGGTTGAGGGTTTGGAGTCTACCCATTGATGACCTTTCGACAGAAGCCACGGGACCCCCAATATAGATGCGGCATCGTATGATCCTCATCAACAAGACGCCGCAGATGTCTCAAAGCTCTAGAGCCTCTAGACTCTAGACATCTTGGTCATAAGCCGTTACAAGCCCTCACTGTAGAGGCTGAAGCCTCAGCCTGTTCCTCACATTAAGGCGTTGTTTACAGTTCAGGGCCTTGCCTCGTGGGTTCGCGGCAAGTGCTGCGACCTGCAACAGGATCCGTCATGCAGCTTTTGACATATTCATTGCTCGAGCGGTTTTGGTCCAGCTCTTGCGCCAAGATCTCGCAACTGAGGATGAAAGCCTCCTGCTGCTCGGTCACCTGACGATCGAAGTGGCCGAAGTGGAGGCACTTCTGCGCCGAGTATGTACTCATTCTTGTAACTTGAGTAGCAGTACTGATATTTAATATCGGGGCCGTAAAAATAATAATTAGCATAGGGTTATGGCCCAAAATAGCATAGGCATAGGTATAATCTGAAGACCCCTATATGAGGAGTAATGCCAGGACATGAAGCCACGGAGGTTCATGCAATTCAGCCTTTCCATCTGCTTGTTGGGTTCAGGCTTGACCGGGGAAAGTAGTGTTTGGGGGCCTTAATAGTTAGAAGAGGGTTGTGGGGCCCACAAAACTATGATGAACAATTCATATATTCATAATAAGGAACCCCAGAACCCTTTTCTAATTGCTAAGGCCCTGATATTACCTGAGCCGCTGTGGCTCTACAACCGCTGCGTTGTCAAGGCTTCAGACCCTCAAGACTCCCTTCAACAAACTCTAGGCCCGCAGGGCCTTAAACTTGAAGCCTTCAGCCCTGAAGCCCTGAAATTTCGAAGCCAAAACCGTAGTCCGTAAGCCCTACGCACGAACCCTAAGCCATGCTTGACACACCCTCCCCAAACATCCCTCAGCCGCTTTATCCGGGCCTTTATGCGATTCTGCTGCACACTTTTCGCAGTCATTACAGCTTAACACAAAAAAGGGGGTCCCTCAACCCGAAAAGGGAAGGGCACGCCCTTGTCCCTGGCGCCTACACCCGAAACCCTTCAACCTTGAAATCTTGAAGCCTAAAGCCTAAAGCCTAAACCCCAAACCCTAAACCCTAAAACTTGAAGCCCTAAAGCCCTTTAGAGCCATGAGCCCGGGCTCCCTCCGCTACCATCCGAGGCTGCCATGCGATTCTTCCTGGAGGCTCTGGACTGCAAGGAGGGCCCCGAGGTGCCCAGGGTTCCTCGAACTTTTTGAGGGGAGTCTAGGGTTTAGGGCGAGTTTAGGGATTAGGGTTTAGGGTTTAGGGGGGTTTAGGTTCAGTTTAGGGATTAGGGACCAGGGATTAGGGTTTAGGGAGGAGGGACCAGGGACTTGGGATTAGGGACTCTAGGGCTTGGGGACGAGGGTTTACCGTTTCCTTCAGGGCTTCAGTTCCAGGCTCCACTGTAGACAGGAATGCTTGGCCATAAACCCTAAAACCCCTAGGCCCTAAACCATCAGAAGTCCCGAAGCCTTAAACCCGAATCCCTAAGCCCCCCCAAACAAACCCTGAACCCTAAACCCTAAACCCCAAACCTTAAACCCTAGACCCCAAACCATAAACCCTAAATCCCAAACCCTAAATCACAAGGTGGATGGCGCAAAGGTGGTGGTGCTGGGTGCCAGCCAGATCCGTCTTGTGCACGGGCCCCGACGCCTCAAGGAGCGCAAAGCTCCGCTAAGCCCAAGCAGGAGGCCTCGTCTTGGGGCTTAGGGGTTAGGGCTTGTGGTTTGAGGTTTTTGGGGGTTTTCGGGTTTAAGGTTCGAATCTTAAACCCCGAAACCTAAACCCGAAAGCCCCAAGCCGAAATCCCTGAACCTTCAGCCCCAAGTAAAGGCTAAACCCGAGAGCTAAACGCTGAACTCCGATTTCTCAACCCTCGCTCCCAAGCCCAAAACACGATCCACACCCCCGGTTTCGGTCAACGCCGACCAAAAGGCCCAGGGTTGGACAAACCCGGGACTGCAAGTAATCATCATCATGAGATTGCCTGCCGTGCTACTGCCGCTACTGCTACCACTGCATTTTCATCCTGAATTACAAGGTTCCAGCATCTCATGTTTTTTTTTGTGCTTAGCTTCTGCGGCATGAGCCACAGTGGATACAGGATTTAGGAGTCGGGTTTCCGGGCTTGTAAGATTCAAGATCTAGGATTGGATTGCGATTTTGTGGTTCAGAGTTCAGCGTTCAGGATGGGATTCAGGCTTCGGAGGGTTGTGCGTGTTGCGGGCTCATCACACGCAGTGTCGGTGTCGCGGGAACAAGACTTCTCCGGACACTGCACGCCCAATGCCAAGGCCAGCAAGCGCTGGGAGAACCGACTTGGCTTCCGCAGGGGCCCTGTTGGGTCGGGTTGGTTTTGGCCTGCAGAAATGCTCAAGCTTCTCGGTGCTGTGGGGCTTGGGGTTGGGGGTTTATATGGTTTTGGGGGCCCTACTCAACCGCAAAGCATTGAACCCTAAACCCTAAACCCGAAATGCTCATATCCTTGGCCTTGGCAATCTCCCCAGGGCCCGCGGGTCACATTCAGTTTCGGGGTTTGGGGTGCAGGTTTTAGGATTTAGTTTAGGGTTTAGGCGGTGGGGTTTGAGGCGCCCTTTTGAAGAGTTAGGCTTTGGGGCTTGGGGCTTTAGGGTTCGGGTTTGGGCTTTGGGGGCCTCGGCGGTTAGGCTAGGGCCAAGGGGCATCCGTTCTGATGTAACCTCCGACATGCAGAGGATTGCAAAAGCTCTCGAGATGACTCTCAACATGGCCAGAGGTGGCTTGAAATCAGCAGTAGCAGTAGCAGTAGCAGTAGCAGTAGCAGTAGCAGTAGCAGTAGCAGTAGCAGTAGCAGTAGCAGTAGCAGTAGCAGTAGCAGTAGTCGTAGTCGTAGTCGTAGTCGTAGTCGCAGTCGCAGTCGCAGTCGTCGTCGTAGTCGTCGTCGTCGTCGTCGTAGTAGTAGTAGTAGTAGTGGTAGTCGTGGCGGCGGCGGCGGCGGCGGCGGTGGTGGTGTTGGTGCTGGTGGCGGTAGCAGGGCTTCCCCCCGGTGTGACGCCAAGACCTATCTATCATTTTTCAGACTTCGTGTTGTAGTAGTAGCGGTAGTGGTAGTGGTAGTGTTTTTGGTGGTAGTGGTAGTGGTAGTGGCGGTATTTGCAGGTTCTCGTCTTGTTGGAAGAAGCTTCAAGCCAGGACCCTTGATTATAGGTTTTTGGTGTTCCGCGGGCCCGGAAAGTTTGGTCGGTTGTTTCTGCACAGAGCCACCGCCCAAAATTCAGCGACAATGTAAACGTTCAGGGTTTCAGCCATGTGCGACAGACCCCCCCGTGTTGTGAGGTCTGGCCGGGGCAGTTCTACCTGTGGGTGCGGGCCCCAGCTCCCTAATACAGGGGCTTTGACGATTGATTCAGGCAGGGTTTTGGGTGTGATATAGTACAGAGGGAAAACTGGTACCAGTTATTCAAACCTTGAAAAGCCTACAGTATCATGAGAGTGCGCGGAGTGTTTGCTCTGGGCTTTCTACTCGGTCTGACTTCCATTAGTGCAGATTTTCTTGATTGAATTGTAGAGTCGAGATGCCTGTTACCACTGCTTCTGCAAGTCTACTGACGCTGGTCCTGCTGCTCTTGGGGCTCCTGCTGCTACGGCTGCCTCCTGCTGCTCCTGTTGCTCCTACTCTGCTGCTCCTGCTGCTCCTGCTGCCCCTGCTGCCCCTGGCGCTCCTGCTGCTACTGCTGCTGCTGATCCTGCTACTGCTGCTACTCCTGCTTCTTATGCTGCTGCTACTACTGATACGGCAAGTTAGCAATGTCACTTTCACTACTGTAACTGCGAGACCAGTCTCCCGGGAGCTTTGTCAGTTGCGCAGGTGGAGGATAGCAAGAAAGCCTTGGCAGCATGCGCAAGCCTTACTGTGTCTTCTGTCTGTATCAAACATGATCAAGAGCTCATCAAAACAGAGATTTCGGTTTTCAGTGCTAGTGACGCTTGTGGCACATTTTTGACTTTCGCATCCATTTGCCACGGAACTACCCATCTCACAAGGCATTTGTGTAAACGCCACTGTTCTGACGAAGCAGCTGGACGGACGAAACGGAGCACAACATAATGGTTCTAACCAAAGATTTTTGTCAAGGATTTTATCGGTGTGGCGACCAGTGTAAGTCTGGCTGGGACAGATGTCCGTGCCATGTGTCACAGTCTGGTGTTTGCCATGTCGGTTCGTTGCAGTTTCTGGCACGGCTTGCGGTGTCAACCTGACAGCCCTTCTCAGCCGAGCTTGTATTGGTGTTTCACGTTTGTGATGTCGCATTTGTATGGTTTCTGTAGCTCAGAGGGTCCTTCTGCAGAGGCTCTGCTTTTTCCGACACAGCAGTTGTCGTAAAGTACTTGTGCAGTGTCTGTGTTTTGCCGGAGCGGCGGCATTTGTGGTTAAATGACGAAGCCGTTGTATTACTTTTTGGCCCTAAACTCTAAACCCATGTGGATTGACGGGTTGTGATGGTTCGTCGTGGTTTGTGGGCCGCATGCGGTTTGACTGGAGCCAGCGCAGCTGCGAGCTTTGCGTGCAAAGGGGCAACCCCAGGTGCTGTCAGAGGAGACCTTTGAGACCAGCGTGCTTGCAAGCGTGAGTGCGCTTCACTTCGCCTTGGTTGTGTGGGCTTGTTCTGGCTTGTGTTGTTGGCCAGCGTGTGCATTGCAGCTTGGGGAGACCAGTGCTTGTAAGATGGTGAAGAACACAGTACAGCACGTGACATGGCTAATCTCGTTCTTGACGGAGGCGGTCGCGGTTACGAATTCTGACGATGCAGTTGTATTGGTGTTTACCGGTTGTGACGAGGCTGTCGTAAAGCACTTCTGTCGTGACTGTGCCTTTTCTTCAGGAGCACTTATGTGTTGACCTTGTGGATTGCTTGGTTGATCTTGGTTGTGTTGGTTCGTCCTGGTATGTGGCGCAGCATGCGTTGTGAATTGGAGCCTTACTCAACCCAGCACAGCAGGTGGCCATGCTGGATCGCACCGTTGGTCGTGTGTGGGGCAGTGCACGCGCCTTGAGGCCAACCTGGCTGTTGCCAGTTGACACCACCGCAAAGGGTCTAATGCTGTTGGTAGGGCATGGTGGTTAAGCCCTGCACAGCGCCTGGTGGCTGCGAGCTGTGCGTGCAAAGCGGCAACCGCAAGTGCACCATGCGAGGAGACCTTTGAGGCCAACATGCTTGCAAGTGTGAGCGTGCTTGACTTCGCCATTGTTGTGTCGGCTTGTTCTGGCTTGTGCGGCTTGCCGTGTCACAGTGTGGGGATATCGGTGCTTGTAAGATGCTGCACGGTGCAGAGTTCGGCATGGGCAGGTCTCGTTCTTGGTGGCGGCGGTAGGAATAAAACTTCTGACGAGGCAATCGTATTATTGCTCACCCTTAAGCCCGGCACCCTTGTGGATTGCTTGGCTGTGTGTTGGTTCGTCGTGGTTTGTTGCGCAGCATGTGGCGTGAACTGCAGCCTTACTCAACCCAGGACAGCAGTTGACCATGCTGGGTCGCACCATTAGTCAAGTGTGGGGCAGTGCGCATGCCTTGAGGCCAACCTGGCTTTTGCCAGATGACACCACCGCAAATGGGCTAGCGAGGGTGGTGGGGCATGGTGGTTCGACCCTGCATAGCACGGCTGTGAGCTGCGCGCGCAAAGGGGCAACCCCAAGTGCAGCGTGAGAGGAGACCTTTGAGGCCAACGTGCTTGCAAGTGTGAGTGCACTTGACTTCGCCTTTGTTGTGTCAGTTTGTTCTGGCTTGTTTTGTCTGCCAGAGGGTGTGTCACAGCTTGCCGGTGCGGGTGCTTGCACGCATCTGCGCAGTACAGCGTTTGGCATGGCAAGTCACGTTCTTGACGTCAGTCGTGGTTCAACGCTCTGACGAAGCAGTTGTGTTGGCCCTGAACCTTTCTGCGTTGCTTGGTTGTGTTGATTCGTCGTGGTTTGTTGCGCAGCATGCGGTGTGAACTGCAGCCTTACTCAACCTGGGACAGCAGTTGACCATGGTGGGTCGCACCGTTGGTCGAGTGTGGCAGTGCGCACGCCTTGAGGCCAACCGGGCATTTTGCCAGATGACACCACCCCAAACGGGCTACTGCGGATGGTGGGGCATGGTGATGCGATCCTGAATAGCGCGGCTACGAGCTGTACGTGCAGAGGGGCAATCCCAGGTGCAACTTGAGAGGAGACCAGTGAATTGAGGACAGCATGCTTGCAAGCGTGAGTGCTCTTGACTTCGCCTTTTTTGTGTCGGCTTGTTCTGGCTTGTATTGTTCGCAAATGCACGTGTTGCAGCTTTTGGGATACCATTGTTTTTAAGATAGTGTTCAATACAGCACAATATCTTGCGCGGCTTATCTCGTTGTTAACGGTGTCGGTCGTGGTTAAAATTCTGACGAAGCAGTTGTATTAGTGTTTAACGGTTGTGACGAAGCTGTCGTAAAATACTTGTGTCGTGACTGTGCTGCTTTCTGCCGGAGCACTCTTGTGGATTGCTCGGTTGATCTTGGTTGTGTTGGTTCGTTGCGGTTTGTGGGCCAGCATGCGGTGTGAGTTGGAGCCTTACTCAATTGCGAGTTGTGCGTGCAACGGGGCAACCGCACGTGCGCAGTTAGAAGAGACCTTTGAAGCCAACATGTTTGCAAGTGTGCCTGACAAGTTGACGGCGTAGCTGTTGCTGTGTCGACTCGTTCTGGCTTGTGTTGTTCGCCAGCGCGTGTGTCACAACTCCGCAAACCCTAAATGCTTGTGGATTGCTTGCTTGTGTTGGTTCGTCATGCTTTGTGGCGCAGCATGCGGTGTGAGTTGGAGCCTTATTCAACCCAGTAGAGCAGTTGGCCATGCTGGATCGCACCGTTGGTCGGGTGTGGGGCAGTGCACGCGCCTTGAGGCCAGCCGGTTATTTTGCCAGATGACACCGCCGTAAATGGGCTAACGTAGGTGGTGGGGCAAGGTGGCAGTGCGAAGGGGCAACCCCAGGTGCAACTTGAAAGGAGACCATCGAGGACAGCATGCTTGCAAGCGTGAGTGCGCGTGTTGTTTGCCACTGTGCTTGTTGCAGCTTGGGGTTACCAGTGCTTGGAAGATGGTGTACAGCACAGTACAGCATGTGACATGGCTAATTTCGTTCTTGACGGCGGCGGTCGTGGTTAAAACTCTGAAGAAGCAGTTGTATTTGTGCTTAACGGTTGTGACGAGGCTTTTGTAAAGCACTTGTGTCGTGATTGTGCTTTTTCTGCCGGAGCACTTGTGTGTTGACCTTGTGGATTGCTTGGTTGATCTTGCTTGTGTTGGTTCGTCGCGGTTTGTGGCGAAGCATGCGGTGTGAACTGGAGCCTTGCTCAACTGCGAGCTGTGCGTGCAAAGGGGCAACCGCACGTGCGCAGTTAGAAGAGTCTTTTGGGGCCAACATGCTTGAAAATGTGCGTGAAAAGCTGACGGCGTAGCTTTTGTTGTGTCGGCTTGTTCTGGCTTGTGTTGTTCGCCACGCGTGTCTTGTTGATTGCTTGGTTGATCTTGATCGTGTTGGATCGTCGTGGTTTGTGGCGCAGCATGAGGTGTGAGTTGGAGCCTTACTCAACCCAGCATAGCAGGTGGCCATGCTGGATCGCACC
>CAJNJA010014890.1:0-12002 GCA_905231915.1 Symbiodinium necroappetens | reverse complement strand
TAGTACTAGTAGGAGGAGTAGGAGTAAGAGTAGGAGTAGGAGTAGGAGTAGGAGTAGGAGTCGGAGTCGGAGTCGGAGTCGGAGTCGGAGTCGCAGTGGCAGTGGCAGTGGCGGTGGCGGTGGCGGTGGCGGTAGCGGTAGCGGTAGCGGGTAGCGGGTAGCGGGTAGCGGGTAGCCGGTAGCCGGTAGCGGTAGTGGTAGTAGTGGTGGTGGTGGTGGTAGTAGTAGTAGTAGTAGTTGTTGTTGTTGTTGAGAAGAAGAAGAAGACGAAGCCGGCCTTGCTCCGAAGTTTGGCAGCCACATCTTGCCAAACCTCAGCGTTTGCCGCAGAGCCTGCACAGGAGATCAAAGTTCTGAGTGTAGGGATCGGGGTTTAGGGTGTAGGGTTTATGGTTCAGGGTTCAAGATTTCGAGGTCTGGGGTTTAGGGTCTAGGGTATAAGGTTTATGGTTCAGGGTTCAAGATTTGGGTTTGGGGGTTTAGGGTTTAGGGTGTAGGGTATTTATGCTTCATGAGGGTTCAAGATTTGGGGTTTGGGTGTAGGGTTTGCAGTATAGTGTTTCGACTGCGAGGTTTCGGGCAGCTTCAGGGCGAGGATGAAACGACCTACTGTTGATGATATAAATCCTGCATTACCTTAAGAACCCTAAACTAGGGAAATTATGGTATATTCCTTACTATATGGGCAATGCAGGGTTTATACCATCAACCGTAGTCACGGAGAACTGCACGGCTGCACCCTGAACCCTAAAACCCTAAACCCTAACCCCCAAACCCTAACCCCTAAACCCTAAACCCCTAAACCCTAAACCCTAAATCCTCTAACCTAGACCTGACTGAACTTGACCCGACCCCGAAACCCCTAGAGCCCGAACCCTGAAGCCTAAACGGTGACACCCGAAGCCACTGGTTTAGGCTTTCGGGGTTCAGGGCTTAAGGTTTAGGAGCCTTTCTGGGAGCGCAAGATTAGAACCTCTGGGTTCAGGGTTTGGGTTTTAGGGTTACTTTAGAGGTGTCCAGGGCATTTAGGGCGCGGACTGTAAAGTTAAGACTTCTTGGACAAGTTTAGGGCTTGTTGATGGCTTTATGGCTTTGGCCCTTTTTTTCATGTCATTATTTTTTTAGGATTCAAGGAACAGGACGTCGAGGTCCGAAATTCCCAACGTGTGGAACATCACCGGAAATTTTGAAACCTCATTATATTCCCAGGACCACAACCCCAGTTACTGCTGCCCTGTGAAAGGGAAGAGTGCACGGTTGCCATGGGGTTCCGAATTTGGGGTTAGGGCTCGGCGATCTCTGTCGGACTCGCCTGTGAGGCCCTTGTCGAACACTGTTTTCCAGCTGTCTCGAGTGATGGAGAGCATTTCGCTATACCTGAGTCAAAATCTGCAACTATTGAACAGAAAACCCAAACACCGAGGGTTTAGGATCCCGAACCGCGCACTTAGGGCTTCAACCATGAACTCTCAATGCGGCTACAAACCCACTTCCGAAACCCTTTCCCCCTCTCACAAGCCCAGAACACTTTATGACAGACACGCCCCAGCCCAGACCCACCCGCCCAATAAAAAGCCCTCCAAGACCTAAAGCCAGTTTGTCCTGAATCCTCTTGCGATCCCTGACTGAGGCTAGCCCCCAAACCCCAAACCCTAAACCCTCAAGCCTAAACCTAAACCCTAAACCCTGAAACCCTAAAACCCTAAACCCTAAACCCTAAAGCCCTAAAGCCCTAAACCCTAAACCCCAAACCCTAAGCTCTCAACCCCCGTGGTGCCAGGCGATTTCTACCAGCCCTACCGAGGGAGTCGACACCCACCATGCGTGCCTCAGGGACATATTCTTGCAATGGTCCCTGCTTTGAACCCTTTTGTGTGGCCTTTTCCTTTGTCGCATTTCCAGCGCATGTTTCTCCCCCGGCTTCGTGATCCGGAACACGGGGAAATACGCATTCATGTTGCCACTGCCAGACACCTCAACCACGAGGAGATTGTTAGCTACATGCAGCGCCTTGACCATCCCCCGCTGTGGGGCAGCATTGCTCCTACTAGCCTTAACCTGGATAACGTCGCGACTTTCGTCAGCGAAGCCAGAAATTCAGGCCTGCAAACTGTCCTGACACCTGCGCCTTTTCATACAGGACACTTCTTCATTCTCCTTGTGTCTTCACGTGCACGTGTGCTTCGTGGTGTCCCTTTGGCAAGCGATGGGGCTCTTTACCCCAGACAGCACTTTAGGCAGGGCGACGTCTTGGACCCCAGCCACGGCTTCCCCCGGCCTCTGCCTGACTCCAGTGACCTTGACAATGATGCTGAGTCATCTACACAGGTAATCCCTGCCACGCCATCGGTCGCAGTGCCCATCGCCGATCGGACGCGGCCTCCCACTCCGCAGGAGGACAGCCCTCAGCCCGAGGCCACCGCTCTGCTCCAAACAGGGGCTGCAACACCCTGTTTCAGGGCCCCGAGGGATCGGCCCCTGCCGCCCATGGCCATCGAGGGATTCCCACTCCCTTTGGACGCCGGACTATCCCCGACCCGCAGAAGGCAGTGCCGGCAGAGCAGGGTGCGTTTTGTTCCAGACTCCGCGAGAGAGACCCCCTCCCCGACGGACAGACGACGCTCTCCACTGCCGCACAGCGCACGACCCCTGAGCGCATGCCTGCTTCAACACGGCCGAGCAGCCCGAGGACTACTCTTTGCTTAGCCGATGCAGTTGCTCCTCCAGCTCCGGGAATAGGCTGGGCAGACTCCGCTGAGATGATCCATCAATGCCTTGAGGATCACAGCTTGCACAGCCTAGCTGCCTTAGCTTTGACAGTGCTGTCGAAGAAAACTTGCCAGAGCGACTTTGGATGGCAGGACCTTACAGTCTAACTCTGGGCCTCCCCGCGCTTCTATCCAATGGCACCTGGCCGGTACAAGCAAGTTTCCCTGTCTCACAGGCCTGTACAATGCCCCTTGCAGGCCTTCGGCCTGCCTCCCACCAGCGCGAGACCTGCCAGCTGCCCTTGCGGATTTTGCAATATAATGTGCTGTCACTTCGGGGCATGGCGGCCAGCGCCCTGCTTGCGAAAGGCCTCCGCAAGCATGCAGTGTCCCTGGCAGGACTCCAAGAGACGCGGGAGCACAAAACCGGCTTTAGCACATTTGAGGAGTGGTGGATTCTTAGTGCACCTTGCACTGCAGCGGGCACAGGTGGTGCTCAGCTCTGGATAAATCCCACCCAGCCTGGACTTCGGTGGGAACGGAACACACTCTCCATTTTCCACACCTCGCCACAGGTTCTGGTGGCCTTGGCTCGTGTCAATGGCTTGTCTGTTGCCCTCGTGAGTGCGCATGCGCCACCAGCGACCAGTGCTGAAGAGATCCTTAGCCACACGCTTTACGCTCCTGCAATGTATTGATGCCAACGCTCGCTTCCATGCGTGCGCCGAATCCCCAGGCACTCTGAGCTCCGCGCCAAAGTGTTCTAATGCCAAGCATCTGCGCAGCTTTGCCCTCCAGATTGAAGCCGAGGCCACCGACCAGTTCTCCGATACTGGATCCCAACTTGCCTCTTGGCAAAGCACAACTGGACATCAAGCTCTTCTGGACTATGTCCTGTTCCCCAAAGCCTGGAAGCCTGCCGCCCTCACCCGGGACACTCCGGACTTGGGAGACCTTCACGCCGACTACGATCATTTCCCTGTCCTTTTGGACCTTGACGTAATTTGTGAAGGAGGCCGCCCGCCCGTGACTCAGCGCATTGACCCGGCAGCATTGCGCACACCGGCTGGACAAGCAGTGGCACGTGCCGCTTTGGCCACGCTTCCTCACGTCCCTTGGGGAAGTTTGCAGCACCCAGCACCTGGAGTTCGTGCACCGTCATTTGCAGTGCGCCCTCGAGGCCCTACCGCGAGCCCCACCTAAGCCGCGTAATCCTGCACTGACACAGGCGACCCTCTGTCTGATTCGCCGCAAACGGCATGTCCAACGCTGCCTGCGGACTGTCCGCCAGCGCAAGCACAGACACTGCCTTTGGATCCTTTCCCAACTGCAGTCTCAGGCAGCTGCCACCGGTGCCGCAGGCGTTGCACAACTTTCAGCTTTCAATGCACAAGAGGGTCGCTGGCTTGAGACCTTCCAGTCTGTCCGAGCCGAGCTTCGAAATGCAATGCAAAAAGACCGAGCGAACTTCGCTCGTCGGGCCATCACCGATGCCCGAGAAGCAGGGCCCAGAGAGTTCGCTTTCAAGCTCCGGGCCGTTTTGCGCACGGGCCGGAAGTTCCGCAACCCACCCCTGCTTCCGGTGATTCGTGAAAACGACACTGTTACGGCCGGCCGAGAGCCTGTCCTGGATGCATTTGCTGCCTTCTTTGCCAAGCCGGAAAGGGCCAAGGCGGTCCCTCTTGTCGACCTCTTGGCCCCGCAAACTAGCGAGCACTGCCCCATCAAGCTACGAGATGGTACTGACATACCTAGCATTGTGCAGCTCGCTAATGCTTTTGCCAAGCAGAAATCAGGGAAGGCGCCAGGAATCACTCAGCTTCCAGCTGAAGTTTTCCGCAGCGACCCGATTGCCAGTGCGCGAGCCATCTGGCCGATCCTGGCTAAAGCAATGATCCGGGATCCACTGCCCTTCCAATGGAGAGGGGGTTCGGCCACGGCTATCCCGAAGCCGTGTAAGGATGGGTCTGAGCTGCAGGGATACAGGTCGATTATGCTTCTTGAGCCAACTGCCAAAGCGGTTCAGACCGCCTTTCGCCCCCAGATTCAGGAAGCCTTTGTGGCCCTGCGCAGCACCGCCCACTATGGCGGGCTTGCTGGTGCTCCGATTACACTCCCGGCAGCCTGCACTCGCGCGCACCTGCAAGCCCTCAATGTACACAACCTCAATGGAGGCGCGGTTTTTGTGGACTGCAAGGCGGCGTATTACAGTGTGGCCCGAGAAGTCCTCTCTGCCCCGCCTGACCTTCTCCATGATGATAAGTGGGCCTATGCGCGGGCGGCTGTCTTTTTTCCGGACCCTCTGCGACAAGCTGGATTCGCCCAGGCTCTTCGGTCACATCCTACTGCCGAAGCCCTGCAGGCGCGGCCTGCCCTCGCCTGCTTTCTGCGAAAGCAGCTCGACAGTACTTGGTTCGTTGGCCGCGACGACTCCCAGTTTGCGATGCGAGCCGAAAGCGGGACTGCACCAGGATCGCCGATAGCCGACCTCCTGTTCGGATTGGTGTTTCAACGCTTCCTGCACGACATCAATCACTGCCTCCTTTCCAAGGGATACCAAGCTTTCGCCACCTTCAGTGTCCCTTCCCAAGATGACCTCTCCACGCCCACCTGGGCTGACGACGTCTGCATCCTTTTTCAGACTGCTGCCCCCGAGGAGATCCAGCATGCTGTGCAACTGATCCTGGAGACAGTCCTTGCAGCTATGGCGACACAAGGGCTGGATGCCAACTTAGGGGCGGGCAAAACCGAGGTCATGGCTGTTATACACGGCCAAGGCTCGCAGGCCGTAAAAAGGGCCCTCTTCAGCCCCAATGACCCGAGCATTGCCTTTCAGTGCCATGGTGGGACAGCCCGGGTTCGTTTGGTGTCAGAATACATCCATTTGGGCTGCCTTCTACGTTCCGACGGCAGTGAGCTCCCCTGCATCACACACCGCGAGCTCCAAGCCCAGCAGATTTTCCGTCCTGTACGGAAAAAGCTCCTCAACAACGAGCATCTGACAAGGTTCGAGAAGCTCGACCTCATCAAGTCTAGGATCCTTCCCAGCTTCCTACATGGTGCAGGGATGCTTACTCTACAGCACCAAAAGGATCGAGACCGATTCGAGGACGCGATTTTCAAAATCTATCGTGCTTCCTTCCGGCCAATCGTTGGGGTGTCCTCCCAGGGCTTCAGCAATGCCGAAATTCTCACAGTCTTGGGCCTGGCTACACCAACCGAGCTGCTCGCAGTTGCCCGAGCTAGAGTGCTAGCCGACTTGGCCCCGGCAAACCTCAGGCCTGTCCTGTCATGCCTACTCCACACTGCCCTCTGGTGGTCCCAGGCTGCAGTCGATGTGGGTCTACTGGACAGTCTGCCCCAGAGCGTCGACGAGTTGTTGAGCTCTCTACGGGCTGGTGGCCGCTACGTCTCCAGGATGTGCCGAGGCTTCCTGCGCAAGGGCTGCCGATCACGGCCAGCTGATGACGTACCCCTAGAGCCACGCGATGCCCCGGAGACAGCGCTCCCCATCGCGTCACACGGGCCTTCCCTGCCCTGGCAGTGTTACCTCTGTCCCAATGCCTACAGTGGTAAACGTCAGTTGGCTGTACATCTGTCGCGCCATCACGGGGTGCGCCCCGGAGCGGTTCGCGCGGCTTTCGGGACATGCTGTCAACGCTGTCTCCGGGAATTTTGGACCCTCAGACGCTTGACCGAGCATCTGGCCCGTTCCAAGCAGTGTCTGCTGACGTACTCATGTTCTGACATCCCCCCCGAGCCCCCCGCCCCAACGGCAACCGAATACGCATGGAAGCCGGCCATGCGCAGTTTCGGCCCGCAACCGTGGTGGTCGACGCTCAACCCTGATGAAGCTATTGCCCGTCAGGACCTGTCAGACTGAGCTTCCTTCTGCGATTCAGTAGACTTTTTGATTTTCCATGGTTCTTCTGAACCACAAGAGAGGCGGGTCCTGTAAGCTGACCCTTTTCCTCTCGCCGCTATGCAAGAGAATTGACCGCGCACTTTTGGCTGCTGTGAACGTCAAAAGCTCTCAACCCTGGCTTGGGAGAACCCCCCCCAAACGAGCTCTCGGCCCGTGAAGTCCGAAGTTCCACCCCAGGGGCTTTTATTGTAAGGGTGTAGGGTTTCAGATGTAGGGTTGTTGGGTTTAGGGCTTAAGATGTAGGGTTGTTGGGTTTAGGGTTTAAGATTTAGGGTTGTTGGGTTTAGGGTTTAAGATTTAGGGTTGTTGGGTTTAGGGTTTAAGATTTAGGGTTGCTGGGTTTAGGGTTTAAGATTTAGGGTTGCTGGGTTTAGGGTTTTCAGATTTAGGGTTGTTGGGTTTAGGGTTTAAGATTTAGGGTTGTTGGGGTCAGGGTTTAAGATTTAGGGTTGTTGGGTTTAGGGTTTAAGATTTAGGGTTGTTGGGTTTAGGGTTTAAGATTTAGGGTTGTTGGGTTTAGGGTTTAAGATTTAGGGTTGTTGGGTGTAGGGTTTAAGATTTAGGGTTGTTGGGTTTAGGGTTTAAGATTTAGGGTTGTTGGGTTTAGGGTTTAGGGTTTAAGGTTTAGGGTTGTTGGGTTTAGGGTTTAAGATTTAGGGTTGTTGGGTTTAGGGTTAAAGATTTAGGGTTGTTGGGTTTAGGGTTTAAGGTTTAGGGCTGTTTGGGTTTAGGGTGTAGGGTGCTGAGGGCATAGCTTGGGGTACTTGACTTTAGTTCTTTTCAGACCTACTTTCGGGCTCAGGGTTTGGGAGTTAGGAGTCAGGATTGTCTCGGAGTACACAAACCCAACAACAAAAACACAAGACAAACAAAAAACTAGGGTTTGTGGCCTTTGTGGATTTAAGGATTTAGGGACCTTGTTTTGTTGAAAGCCCCCTTTTTCATGATTAAGGGGCCTTCAGGTATGCCTGCGAGAGAAGGGGCTCGTGGTTCAGAGCCTGCGTGCATACCAGCAGACAGGGCTGGGATGTAGCAGCTGAAGTCCAGACCCCTGAACCGAAACAAAGCTAGGATTTAGGGTTGTAGAGTTTAGGGTTTTTACAGTTTAAGGTTTAGGGTTTAGAGCTTTAGGGCCTTAGGGTTTTAGGGTTTAGGCTTTAGGGTTGTAGAGTTTACCTTAACCAACCAAAACCCACTTTTTTGTAGGTTCCTATTATAAACCCCAATATGGGATTTATAGGGACCCTACAAACAAGTAGGCTCTGGTGGCTTAAGGAAGGGTTTAGAGTTTAGAATCCGGCAGAGCCCAGCGGCAAGCTGGAGGCAGAGTCAATGCATGCTGCAACACCTGGCAGCTCAGAAGCCAAAGACACAGTGTGTTTAGGGTTTTGGGTTTAGGGTTCAGGAACGGTTTAGGTAGGGTTTAGGGTATATTGCAGTTAAAAACTGTCAGTTGTGTTGTAGAACGCCAGATAAGTGCTGACGAACCATGAGCCCAAGATGCACACCCTGAGTCCGGAATACCCTGAATCTTTGGAGCCCTGAACCCTACTACAAGGCCTACTACCAGGCTATTTCAAAAGGACTACTATTAAGGGTCAGAATGGTAACTACATTTTTGACCCCTAGACCCGGAACCTCCCGGTAAGGTCCAGCCCAGGCAGACAACAAAAAACCCGCCAACAATGATCCTGAGGGACGTAACCTAAACCCTAAACCCTAAACCCTAAACCCTAAACCCTAAACCCTAAACTAAACCCTGGATTTCCTCAACTCCGAAAGGCTCAGTGCTGAGCTCCATCCAGCGCCGACACCTGCGAGACCTAACTAACCTCCACACCGCTCATCAAACTCGAGAGCTCTCTTAGCTTGGAGACCCCCAGATGTCTTCAATAAAGCAGCTCATCTAAAGAACAAGGAGGCTGTCTCAAACACCCTGAAAGCAAAATCCGAATCCCTGATAATGGATATCTCTTCTTCGCAATCGAGTAGTCAACTGTGCCCTGAACCGCATTCAATCTCCTGGAGCCCCAAAACAACTCAAGGAAAAGTCCAGCCGTCCACCCTCTTCCAAAACGTGATCGCTTCCCTACTCTCCCTCGCAGAAGGTATGCAAAAGTGTGCTTATTGGCGGGCCCCACAAAAGAAACCCTAGCCCGAACACAGGTGCAAACAAAACCAATTGCGGTGAACGTCCTGTATAAGAACCCACTGTTTAAGAACCTTTGACCCTGCCCTTCGCGGGACTCTCATAATTCAGATTGCTTCAAAATTAAGAACCTTACCCTAGCTCTCGAGATCAGGTTCAAAAGTTTTGGTTGGCTGGAAATGGTTTCGTTGTGACTTGACGGGAAATGAGAACCTTAAGGGGGCTAGGGTTCTCATTTTGGCGGTTAATGCATGCATGTATGAGGATAAGCAGTTCTCTTTGGCCTGTGCCTGCGTAGCTCAGTGGTATTGCGCCCGTCTCATAGCCAGACTTGCACTGGTTCAATCCCTGCTTGGGGCAAAATCCAATTAGTGTCAGACACTAACTCTAAAATGGAAAATGCTGTTGCGCATGGCTAGGCAAGGCGGAGGCGGGGCAAGCAGCAGTGTGGTTTTTGGGTTCATTGGCCAATGCATTTATGACAATCAGCCGTTAAGTTTGGCAACACCTGCGTAGCTCAGGGGTATCGTGCCCGCTTCACATTCTGATGTGCGCTGGTTCAATTCCCCCGTTGAAGCAAAACGAATTGGTGTCAGACACAAATGAACCAATCCTAAATGCAGGAGTGGGGTTGGGGGCAGAGTGGGCAAGGGCAAAAACGAATTAGTGTCAGACATTGATTCATGTTTGCCCCGAATCAGCGGCAGGCAGGGGTGGGGGTGGAGTTGGGGGCAGGGGTGGGCAGGCAGGGGTAGGGGCGGGGGTGGGGTTGGGGGCAGGGCGGTTGGGGGCAGGGCTGGGCAAAGGCCAAAACGAATTTGTGTCAGACGCTAATTCGTTTTTGGCTCGGGGCAGCGGCAGGCCGGGGTGGGCGTGGGGCTGGGGGCAGGGCTGGGCAAATGCAAACTGTGAGACACTGAGTCATTTTTGTCGCGGGGCAGGGTAGGTAGGAGTAGATAACGCGGCCATTGTGGCACAAGGTACACGCTGATAAGAGCACGACTAGAAACCGTAGCCTACCCTAACTACTCAGCCGGCAAAACCAGAACAAATGGAAACAAAGAACTGTAGGGTAGGCTACTCTCGCGGGATGGGGTTCTGACACAGGGATTTCACTGTAACTCAAAAGCACTCAAGAGCCATAACCCTAAATCCTAACCCCGGAAAGCTAGAGTCACCCTCAACCCTAGACCCTTACTTACCTCTAAACCCTAGACCCTAAACCCTAAATCCTAAACCAACACCAAGAAACATAGATCCCTTATAGAGCCCTTCTTTAGCCCTTTACGGTACCCTTGAAGCAAGCCCTTAAGGAAGCCCGAACAGAAGCCGAGCCAGGCGCCGAAGGCCAGGCCGACTCCCGAAAAGGGCTTCTCTAAGCGCAGGAGTGGCTCGATGAGTTCCTCTTTGCCGAGGGGTTTAGGGATTCAGGGTTTTAGGTTTTGAAGTTTAGAGTTTAGGGTTTTGGGGTTTGGGATGGTTTAGGGGTTTAGGGCTTAGTGCGCGAGGGTTTGTTGTCGATATTGTCTTGGTTGCACACCTCACCGAGCTAGTGAATATTGTTGTGGCTGCCGAGTGTTGAGGTGGAGGTTGACTACGTCACTAACCACCTATTCCCCTTGCAGGCACACGCACTGAACTCTCTTTTCACAGACGGCGCTCAGTCGTTGATCTGTGCACCGGGAACGGCTCAGACTCTTGGATCAGACGCCCCGTAAGTCGTAAGCTGTTGGCTTATGGCAGTTTCTTGTGCCACAAAGTTGCATATGAGGCGGGGCACTGTATAAAGCACACATACTCTGTACACTCTGCCACGTGCTCTGTACACTCTGCAAGGCAGAAAGTGCAAATGAGTTGATGGTAGAGCACAGTCTGTCAAGCAGGCCCGTGATACCTTGATCATGGTTCATTCTCATTGCTCTTATCGTGACACCCACGAATTGTACGAGGCATCGAGGTCTGTTTGCACACCCCATGAGTTAGGCCTTGGGCCTTGCTCACATATATAGGAAGAGAGTCGCGATTGGACCAAAAAAAAAGTGGCTTATCCGCCGCAATTTTGCGAAATGTAAATACGAGCGTTTGATTCCCAGCTAGAAATGTTGTGACACTTCGCTACGTCAGTGACCGATCCCCCGAAAATACGAATCAGGATCAGAGTGTCACCGAAGAAAACGGTGATGTGATGAAGATCACATAGAAGATGCCGGTGTCACATGCTCGACTGAGCAATGAATGAGGTAGGCTTTCGGGAAGAGGATCACCACGTGGTATCACGTTCCCATCGACGGTATTAGTCGCGTTCTCCTTCGTGGTCAGTTGGGGTCCGATCCTTTCCCTTTCCTTTGCCCTTGTCATTCCATCGGTTGGCATTGCCTCAGCTCGTATTCTGAGCTTGGGCCTTAGAATCCTGTGATGCTGAGCCCTTGGCTAGGGTTTAGGGTATAGGGTATAGGCTTTAGGGTTTAGGCTTCACCCCTGCCCCCTGAAGGATTTGCAAAGAGCCCTAAACCAAAGACCTTCGGAGCACCAAGGCCTAAATCCCTAAACCCTAAACCCTAAATCCTTAAATCCCTGAAACCCTAAGCCCTAAATCCTTAAATCCCTGAAGCCCTAAGACCTAAATCCTTGAATCCCTGAAGCCCTGAACCCGAAATCCTTAAATCCCCGAAACCCTAAACCCCAAACCCTTAACCCTTAACCCTAAATCCCTGAAGCCCTAAACCCTAAATCCTTAAATCCCTGAAACCCTAAACCCCAAGCCCTTAACCCTTAACCCTAAATCCCTGAAGCCCTAAACCCTAAACCCCAAACCCTTAACCCTTGACCCTAAATCCCTGAAGCCTTAACCCTTAACCCTAAACCCTAAAACCCTAAAACCCTAAAACCCTAAACCCCAAACCCTTAACCCTAAATCCCTGAAGCCCTAAACCCTACACCCCGGATTCCTATTTCTCCCCCCAGGAGAGCAGGAGGCTGAGACGGCTTAGGGTTAATGGTTTAGGGTTTAGGGTTTAGGGTGTGTCACAGTGCCACGGCGCGCCCCACCCATGAAGTGGTCGTGGGTCGCGCCGTCTTCGTAACGTGGAACCCACCCACAACCGCCCGAAGCAGGACTTGAACGGGTTTTGTGTTCTGTTTCTTCCCCTTCGCCGTGCTGCACCAGCCGAACAGACGTGGTCACAGGGACATCAGAGTGATGTGTCACAGTAGCAGCGAC
>CAJNJA010014889.1:0-12002 GCA_905231915.1 Symbiodinium necroappetens | reverse complement strand
TCAGGGGCAGACTCGAGGTAGGCGACTGCAGCTGTTCCCGGAACCTTGCCGTTCACCCAGTGGGTCACGTGATCCGCATGCTCTTGCACATCGCCGCTCTTGCGGGAGACTGGCACGGAAGACTTGGAGGCCTCCAGCTGCGCTGCCTCCTTGCCAGTCATGGTTTCCCGAAGGCGTCGCTCTAGAGCTGCATGGCCCGCGACCTCGTGGATGAGCTTGATCCCCACGGGCTCCAGCACTTCCACAGCGCTGGAGAGCTGTGCCTCCTGCTCTTTCGACCTCAGCTCGGACTTGAGGCGCTGTGCCAGCACGGGCGCCTCCTGGCGAACGCGCTCCGAGCCACTCCTCTGTGCTTCCAGATCTGCGATCACGGCCTGTGCTTCAGCATCGGAAAGGAAGTCGTCGATAACCTTGATGGAAGACAAGCAAGTCACATCCGGACTCGCAAGGGCCTCTGCGAGCAGAAGCGGCGCCAAGAGCCAGGATCCAGCCATGCTGAAGGCCCACGAGGATTTTGAATGAAGCTCCTCAAAGTCGTTCGAGCCGCACTGGCCCCAAAGCTTCGGAGCGTGCGCACTAAATAGACAACTATACATGACGACTACTCGCACTACCACGTATCCTACCAATCCTTGTGACTGGGACTGCCACTGCGACGACGAAGTCGGTTACCACTGCTGTGATGTGACAGGGAACATAGAAGCCAGTGGAAATGCTCGTCATTGCAATGAGACTATATAGATTGCCAAGCGAAGAAAATGTAGCAGTGACACGAAGAGAACCTTGACCGTGACAACCATGACACGAGGGGAATTCGGACAACATAAGTAGTAGAGAAGTCATCACCCATGTTGCCAGCAAGATACCTAGAACAACAAGACCAGCAATGCCAGCATTGACAGGCAAATACAAATACCTTCTACCAGCGATCGTGCCTCTGTATCCGTAGCCATCGTTCCACTTCAAACACAAAGGCTTACCCTAGACCCTAATAATAATAACAATAATAATAATAATTCTAACAACAATACAATAATAATAATTGTCCGAAGCTCCCTGTCGTCCGATGTCCTGTTCCGTCTTCTGGGTGCTGGCCCGACGTTTGCGGGACTCCTTCGGCCGTACTTCCATGGGCTGTGTCGGTTTGTGAGTGTTTCTGGGTTGAGGTGTTTTCTGCCTGTTCTCACAATGCTTGAGAGCTTAGGGTGGAGCCCCTGCCTTTTATTGTGAGAGCGAGGAGATGAGGAGTAGTGTTGCAGCTAGAGTCATAAAAGCCTGAAGCAACACAGGCAGTGCGGCAGTACCATACCGGGTCAAACACAGATGCTGTTCGCAATACTCATTGAGATTGCCGTTTATGATAAGGATTGAAATCATGTGTACTCTGGTCAATGACGGCCAAACGTGCCTGGTTCTAAGGATTCGGTGGCCTGTACGCGGTCAGAACAGCCTCGACAGTATGATCAGTGAGGAGTATACTCACAAATATGCGATTGAATAGTGCTTCTCTGTGCTGTCTGTGTGTCACCTCAGGCTCGAAACACTGGCTCTGGCGGCCAGAACTCGAAAGCCCCACGGAACAAAACCCTTTCCCACAATCTAGGCTCCCCTGGTTGTTAGTGAATCGGGGACTGGACCCCTAAGACGGTCCCTTGCAGTAGTCCACATAACCCATTCCGCCATTCCCTCCTAAGAACCGGCGAGTCGGCGGAGCCACGCCCTAAACCCTAAACGCTAACCCTAAGGCTGGAGTCAAACCACGAAAGCACCAAACTTGGGGCAACGTTCCCCTCCTTGATCGGGGCTCCAGGCGTGTTTCGCGCGGGCTCTGACCTTGGAATTTCCCAAAAGCCGAAGTTCTTGTGACGGGCGGCATGCTTCAGATACTTTCAAGATCGGGTTTGGAATTTTAGGACTTTGGGCTTAGCGACTCACTGATTGCGTGGGAAGTGGATACAATACTATATACATATGTATGTATATATATATATATGTATGTATATATGTATATAGATATAATATACTATGTAATACTACAATATTACTATGATATACTAATATATACTCTCCTCTGAAGCATGGTTCCCCTAGACGGCGGTGTCGGATCTCATGTCAGAGCTCTCTGAAGGCAGGAGGAGAGGATGTTAGCTGCTTAGGGACTTAGAGCTCGAGTACTAAAAGTGAGATTACTTGTGAGGCTATAATAAGGTCGGAATAAGGGACTTGGGTTTAGGGTTTAGGGTTTAGGATTTAGGGGTTTAGGGTTTAGGGACTTAGAATACTTTCTGTGGCAAACTACTTATGATACTCTATGGTACGCCCTTGGCAGCGTCTGCGCAGCACAACGCCCTCCATGGCTAGAGCTCAAACCAAAGCCACAAGTCACACCCAACAACGCATGGTCATGGAATGCCCACCACCATCTGGTTGGCACAGACCAAAAAACACAAAACGCTGAACCCCCATAGATCCTTCCTGCTTATCATTATCATTATTATTCGCATTATTATCATCATTGTATGTTAACAGTACTGCGATCATTATCACCATTGGTTATTGCTGCATGAAACTATGGATGTGTGCATCTGTATGTGTATATATATATATGTACACGTATATACATACAGAACGTATCCGGAACACTTACGGGAACCCCTGACATCCCCTGACGGAAGCCGATCTCCAAAGAGTTCCTGGGGCCATCGGCGACTTTGGTGTCGTGACAGGCGACTTGCCTTTCGAAGAGCCTGACTCTAAGAATAGGGGTTTCGGGCTTAGGGCTCGGGGTTTAGGGATTCAATGGTAATCAGGGGACTTAGTAGGTACAGGCCTAGGGTGTAGGATGTGTTGGCTTGAAGGTTTAGGGTTGTGAGCTTGGGTAGCTATCTTGTGACAACTACGTGCAACCCAAACTAAAGTACAAGAGCAGCAATTTCGATAATAGCAGTCGGAGTACTAATAAGACTAAGCGTAACGAAAAGCTTGGACTGCCAGACAGAACATGATGGGTATGACATGTAAGGATGTGCATGTTGATGACATGAACAGTTGCATGTTGTGTGTGTGGGTGTGTGTGTGTGTGTGTGCATGTGTGTCTGCGTGTGCACACGAATATCTGTCTCCGTCCGCTTATGGCGACCCTTTTCACGAAATAGCCTGATTTCGCACGATCTCCCTACATAAACCTTGAGTTCGACTCGAGCGTGGAGAGTTCTGCAAACTAGGCTGGTTGTCCTTTGGCGACATTGCACGCGCTAAATAGCAACCTGTGCGCACACGAGACGAAGCAACAATGTATCCTCCCCTAAACCCTAAACCCTAATGATTTTTGCTTGCTGGACCCTACACCCAAAACCCTGGAGAGCCCCAGGAGCCATTGCTATGGGGATGTCGTGAGTCGGCACCCCATATGCGTGCCAACGGCCGGGCGGGAGTATTAGGTCTTGGCTCGAACCCTGGCGCTAGTGTAGGGGCCTTAATATTTTTGGGGTTTCGGGATATCAAATTATACAAATATTATAAAAGGGCACCCCCAAAAATGGTATTGGTGATTATTTAGGCCCCAAGATTATACACACCCAGACATCTATCGAACCCTGGTTTCGGGGTATAGACATAGGGGGTGTTCAGGCACCAATGCTACAACTATAACACAACAGAAGTTGTAAGACATTTTCCCGGGTTTTCGGCGTCCAATACCAAACCCTAAACCCTACCAAATCGAATACCCTGCTGCTCCGATGCAAACAGCCGGCCTTTTGCAGAGCGCTTGCTGCTCTTTGCCCTTGGCCGCTGTGGCGTCTAAAAACGCATTCTGCAACACTGGAACTAACACGCCTAAACTTGCAACCAGGGAACTATAAACTTTAAGGATTTATTGGGGCGTGGTCTGTTGTCGGGTGTAGGGAGAATGAGAAAGATGGCCAGAATGACACTTCCAACTCCTTTATGATGGTAATGAAATGTTTCCTTGTGTAAATAAGGATACACGCCAACCGCAGCAATTGTTGGACATAGATGGCATCAGCTGCTGAATGGGACGATGGCAGGATTCTATGCTGACGGTTAAGCTGTTGAGACGCCTTCGATAGTAGCGTGGTAGTAATAGTAGCCGTCGTTGCAGCAGTAGTAGTGGTACTGATCAGAACAGGCTTGACAACGGTGGCTGTCATCATCTTCTTTGGGTGCTGCTAGTCGCGGTCGTCGTCGCGGTGGCGGGTGTGACGTCATCAGTGTTAATGTAAGGGCTTTAATAATTAAGAATAGGGTTTGGAGTCCATCCATTATACTATATTTTATAATAAGCTACCCCCAAAACCTTATTAAGGCTCCTATATTATTCCTGACTCCGGCGCCTTACCGACAGGCCGTTCTCAGGGCCAGGCGGGGTGACGTCCAATTTGGGGGCCTGCCCAGGGGCGCGGCACTGGACCCGAGCAAAGTGGAATGCGTATACTGTCTACCATCTAACAGAACGGCACTATCATTCTTATTTAGTACTGTGCGGATAAATAAATTAGTATCTAAAGAATCAGAAGACAGCTTCCGGTTCCCCCTGTACCGTGTAGAATCGCTCAACCCTAAACCCAAAACCCCAAACCCGAAACCTGAACCCCCAAACCTCAGCCCCAAACACCAAACCCGATCACCCTGAACCTCAAACCCTAAGCCCTAAGCCAAGCAATGCAGGGGCTGATCCGGCTCATGCAAAGTCTACAAACTGCGACCCCGAACAAGCTGCTCCGGATGGGTGATGATACTGGGTTTAGGGTTTAGGGTTTAAGGTTTAGGGTTTAGGGTTGATGATATAAATCCTGCATAATCCTGCATTACCTTATAGGGTTATGCTTTCCAGGTTTTACAGTGGTTAATGCAGGCACGACCCTAAACCCTTAACTAAACCCTCAACACCCCGAATCTCTCTTTGAACATGACCACGCACCTCTGGGCCGTGCAAATCCTCATCGACGTAGATCTGAATATCTCTTGGAGGACGTTGACGGTTCCTGCCATGATGCTATGGGGCTGATATCAGGACCCTTATAGTTGGGATACGGTTTGATTTGGGGTTATGTTATACCATACTTGTGGTAAGGAGCCGTAGATGATGAGTCATAGTACTGATTACGGAGTATTGATGGATGCTCCGAGCTGTAGACTTTAGGGGCCGGTTGACATGACGCCCTTTAACCATGAATAATCTACCTTTCCAAGGACTCATATAAGGAAATCATAATGAAGGGCCCTAAAGAGGTAGGTTGTGTACGGTCTAGGTCCGAGTCTAGGTGCAGCGGACTGCACGCCACAAGCCCAAAGACACTCTCTGACAGACACGGCTCCTGCCGAGTTTGGGACAAGCCATTGTGTTCTCAGTAAACCACTTCCCGACTGCTAAAGCCAAGGACACTGTCACGATGCCCCCAAGGCTCTGGCTTACCGGCTCCTTTGCCACGGCCACGTCCTCTGTCTCTCTCTCTGTCTCTGTGTGTGTGTGTGTGTGTGCGTGTGTGGGGAGCCCGTGTTGCCTGCAATCCCTAAAGTTCCTACACTGCATGTCCGGGCAGAAATCGCCCCTCCTCACCATTTATGCTGTCTTCTCTTGTTTTTGGCAAGTTGTCAAGGGGAATGGTGCCTCTGGAAGAGTGCCAAGTCACACCTTCCTTGAGATCCCTCGCGGAACGCGAGCAGGCAGTCTTCCGAACACAATAGAGGACACACGAGTGGGAAAGTGGCACTGGAGACCTTCGTTGAGTTCATTGCCGGCACATTGCAAACATTCAGGCAAACCAGTAGCTGATGTATGTCTGGCAGCTTTACTGATCTCTGGTAAAGCAGCTGCAAGTTACCTGTGGAGAGCACATCGAGTTTCAAATCCAAGGCTCACAGAACTGACGCTGCATGTATGCACACATGTAACTTGAATCTGCATAGCTAGAGATGCGAGCCGGAACGGTTGAACAAGTGACCCAGGGGCTGATCACAATCCGCTTTGAAGACTGATGCTCCAGGTCGGTCTCACAAGCCAATTTGAGGGTCGAATAGCCATTTCCGCTACCCTCAGAGCCCCACCGATGTCTCAAGAGATTTTCGAAGCACTTAGATTCTTGGTAGAGGTGCCGTGGCCCCAGCTCAGCACGAAAGAACTCTCGGACATGTGCACGTAGCCTCATAGCCCCTCTAAGGCCTCAAAGCTAGGCGACTCCTCGTCTCTGCGGGGACCAGCCGGGTTCCTCCAGCATGAAAGGCTTCGCAGCATGGATTGCCTCCAAGGTGGACAAGGAGGGCGCATAGTTGAGCTGGGATGGGAGACTCTTGATGGCTTGCGCAGCTGTACATGTATTATATATAATATGATATATATATATATATACATACACACACATATATATATATATGCATACATGTACACATAAACATACATACACATATCCATATCCATATCCATATCCATATCCATGTACATGTACATGTACATGTACATGTACATGTACATGTACATATACATACATACATACATACATACATACATACATATACAGATACATATGCATATACCTATACCTATACGTATGCATATACAAATACTTATACATATATACATACATGCATACATGCATACATATACATGTAGCTGCGCACATATACGACATGTTGTCCATGCTTGTTTGGAGTCAGCTTCGGATCTGATTCATCCTGCCATGATGTTCACCACTCGGCTTTACTGCGAATGCAAACATCTCGCGGTGGGGAGCCCCCTTTGTTGCCGTCCGGTTGCTACCTAAACCTAAACCCTAAACCCGAGCAAGCACTCATGTTTGGATCCAAGGAGGCGTGGCATAATCTTACTGCAATTCTAGATTTCCTGAAGCCCCTGACAGTGTTCCCTTAAGGGGGCCTATGGGCGCTATACGGGTTCTATAAGAATTTTCTTAAGGGGTCTATGTAGGCATTGTCACATCGAATCTAGGGGTACTAACGGGATGCTGGTACATTACGTGTCAAGCCCTAAAGTGCCCCAACCCTGAAACCTGGAAGCCTGGGCCCTACAAATCCCAGATCCCATACACCCCCCAACATCCCGTGTCAAACGCCTGCTTGTTCGCTGAACTAAGCCCTAAACTCTGTAAGGTAGTCCCGACAAGGAACTACTAAGGAGCCTATGGGTATACCCTAAACCCTAACGAAGCTCTTCAGCCTGGTTGTTCTCTTTCTTCGCCACGGCTTCTGGCTTTGGTGGAGAGAGCCTCGACGAAGCGCTTCGTAGGGCTATAGAATGGTCTCTCTCAGGTCTCCAGGCGCTGCTCAATACGTCATATGATCGTCTAGTTCCTTATGCATTGGTAAACGTATCCTGCAGTATATGATAACACGTCCTATAAGGTCTAGGGTCACAGTTTGGGGTGTACGACATAGGGCTTAAAGGTCACTAACTACATAGCAAACCATATCGAAGGCGCGAGATGGTCTTGGGTGGCACAAGCACGTGATATGGTGAGTGAGATTGCGCAAACCCACGCCTCATCCTGGGTTTCCCAGACGTAAACTCTTGACCCCACGGCCACAAGCTCGTGTCGTAGATTGTCGTAGATAGTTAAACCGTGAAATGTCCAGAGTCCGGCGCTGAGGCTCAAATGACAGTGAAATAGGCTCATCCGTACGGTCAACATATGAGGCCAGAGAACAGTTCAGGTTGTTATACTGAAATTAAACAAGCCGTTCGCTCAGGTGTTGTGATGCAGTGATATACAGAGAAATCAGACTAGCGCTTGATCACTTTGCTTAATAGTGGTCTCACCACCACCGCCACCGCCACCACCCCGGCCCATCAACGACCACAGCAACGGCAGAAACAACGACAACAGCGTCTAGACTCCAGACCCAGCTGAATCCGAACCACGGGCTGGGATACGGGCCATGAAGCGGAGAGGATCGACTTCCTCGAAGGGCGCTGAAGGAAGCTTGCTGTGACTAATTACTGTGCGTTGGGTTCTCTTGGCTAATGGACAAGGGTGTAGTGTCAACGGCTGTGGATCCCGGCATCAGCATCTTCTCCGTCTGGATCCCACTGTCGATCCCGTCCGACTCGGGTGTTGTTTCGATCGTGGCCTTCCTGGGCAATGAGTCTTTTTTTGGGCTCGAATTACAAGTCCCGGATGGGAAGCTCACAAAATACAGCCGAACAAAGCCGAGATTCCGATCTGGAGTACTAGTCTCCACCTTTGTCTTGCCCTGCGGTTTCGGCTCCTCCACGGGCTTGTTTGGCTTCGTCCTGATCTGCGGGTATTGGCCGAAATCGTCGTAGTCGTCGTACTCGTCGAACGGAACCTCGGCCAAACCTCAGTGCACCCCTAGCCACAGGGATATCTCTTGCCTGTTCTTCGGAAGTCCTTTACATTTACGAAGTGAACACGGCAGCAACATTCGTAGTCGCCGTCTTTGGTATAGTAGCATCAACGGTCGTCATGATCGGCAGTAGGATGGGAATGAGCCGTCATTGCAGCTACTAAAATGTAGTCGTGGAAATTACAATAGACTAACTTCAGTACTACCCACCATCGTAACAATACAACTTGTTGATGATAGTAACCAAAATCAGAAGAAACAGCAATAATACTACGGAGCAGACTCAAGTTGAAAAGAAACCTTTCGCACAAAAGGCTGTCCCTAAACCCTAAACCCAAAAGACTAAGGTTGAGGGCTGTCCCAGGCAGCCCCGCGTCCAAAGCCAGCAGGCCCGACGACCTTCATGAGGGCCTTGGGGGCGTAAAGGAAACTACAGGTGGGGAGTTTAGGGTTTTCTAGGGCTTCTATAAGGCTTCTATAAAGTATATAGACCTTCTATAAGGCTCCTATAACGGTAACTACCCACCTGAAAATGTCCTAGAGGGGCGCAACCAATGGCTGCCATAGGACTCCAGAGCTCTGAACCCGAAATACATTATCGGGTTTCCGGGGTTGAGCCCGGTAAGTTGTAACTTTTAAAGCTAGTTCGTGGTAGCTGATATGTTTCAACACTAAATAATACTAGTGAATATTCGAAAATTGCAAGCATCAGCATCAAGTCCTAGACCCTGTCGCGAGCAGGCAGGCAGGCAGGCAGGCAGGCAGACAAACATGCATGCATGCTGCATACTCTCTCACAAACACATGTCTGTGTATGTTTGTATGTGGAAACATATATATATATATCATATTATATATGTACACATTATGACATTTACATAAATATACATACATCCCATACATCATGACATACCTTGAGGCACCTAAGGGGGGGACTTTGATAACTCAGCCAGGGTGTGGAGCTACATACAATTTATAAAGTGGCGACTATGAGGGGATGCCACTATATATATAGATAGATAGATAGATAGATAGATAGATAGATAGATAGATGGATAGATAGATAGATAGATAGATAGAGAGAGAGAGAGAGAGAGATTTTTCAGACATTTCTACTTAAGTAGAGGGACGCTATCAGTGACAGTGAATGCAACAAGACTGGGCGTGGTCCTGAGGAGTCATTGAGACTGGGTATGCTGGAGGCTGTCCGGAGTTGGCAAGGGGTCCCACAGCCCAAGTCCATCCAATGTTTCTGACATGTTCGCTCGAACAAGTAGAATAAGGCTTCGGAGGTTCATTGCCGCAAAATACAAGCAAAGGAACACAAAGAAGTGGACGTATGACTTGGCGAAGCTCCTGTACTACTAGTATGTGGGAGTCGTCGGTAGTACCTGAATCTGACTGACAGAACAGAACATGCTCAACAAGTTGCATATCCCTACCTGCTGCACTATTGGTGCGAATTAGTCATGAAACCGCTGATTCACGGGCATCCACAATTAGAGGCACAGGACAGAGAAGATGTCTTTGAAAGCCTCTGTAGCAAGCCACGAGCTGCAAAATTTCAGTGTACCTTGTCGAATCCCTTATAGTACCTTGTGGTAACCCTATAGGACCCAACCGTATAGTACCCGTCATGGTACCTGATTATAAGAACCTATAGTAAAGTATCTGTTACAGTGCCCCTCGTACCATATAATGCCGTGATAATACTCCTTATACGATACGGCACCCCTTAACCCCTTAACCCCAACCGAAATTCTGAACACCAAGTGCCATAAACCGAAACCTTAAGCCCAAAATCCTAAACCCTACACCTTAAACCCTAAATCCTAACCCCAACCCTAAAAACCCTAACCCCTGAATCTCACAAGAATGAAGAGAATGCTCAGGCTCACACGCCTTTGGACTTTGGCGGCGCCTCGGCTCGCCTCGAAGCTTCGGAGACTTCGAGAGCTACAAGTTCTTTCCAGCGACGGTTTAGGTCTTAGGGAAGTTTAGGGATTACGGGGCCTTAATGACTAGGATAGGGCTTCCAGGAATTTTATAGAAAGCTTGAGAGTTTAATAGTTGTGGTGATCTCTTTCGCGGGCTGTTGAATTTTACATGCTCTAGTTCCTCCCGGCAATATTTGGTGACCCGGGCGCAAACTCTAGAATAACACTGCTTTGGGGTATCTTTATGTAGGCTTATTATACACGGCATGATGCTCGGATCGACTCACCGACCGACGTAGGCAGAGGCCCTCGCGATCGCTGTCTGTTCTCCTCGCACGCAAAGCAGTTCTCCACAAGCTGATCCCCCAAATCCCTAAACCTAAACCCTAAACCCTAGTTCTCCGGATACCTAAAGATGGGCGGCTTACATAATGTATGGCTAGTAACCTACTATTGAAGTAAGTGGAGCCCTAAGGTCAGCAACTGCCTAAGCATTATAAAACACGTCTTGAACATCGTATTGTCTTGTGTCTGCTTGTCTCATCTTCTTGTACTTTGGCTGCTTGAACATTATGAGTTTAACACAGCTGTCTCATTGCATCCGGACGTGCTGTGTATCGGGAGAAGAGAACTTGTTCATGGGCTGGCAGGGTGGTTGGGATCATGGAGTAGAGCTGGGCTGAGGCGTTGGGGTTGAGATCTTGGGGTGGATGTCCCGGCATGGAAGGTTGGGAGAGGCGTCATACACTTCAACCGGCAAGGCCTCCTCTAGCTAAACTGCCTTTTGCAAGCCTTTGTACAGGCACCTGCCAAACAGCGGAACAAAGTTTCCTACCCTCCCAACTTGCCTCCTGGAAAAGAGCGCAAAAACCCCAAACGCCCAAGCCTTGGAACCACCAAGCTCTCCCGAACCGCTGCCCCTTTCAGCCAAGATGCAACAAAAAGATCGAAGGGCCCCTTTTCGCTAAACTCCAAACCCGCCTAAAAACCCCTAAACCTTCAAAACAAGAACATTGCAAAAGCCTCCATGTATGAACCGAAACCATGGAGTCCTGCTGCTGCTTCTGCCATTGTTGGGCTTCTCGCCTTTCGACGCCATGACAGGGCTCTTGACAAAAGCAGGGCTTAGTTTAGGGTCTAGGGGTTGAGCGCGGGCCTACCGATATGAACCGAACCTCGCCTCTTTGGTGAGGCTCTGTGATGGACTATGCATACCTTGGAGCAGATGGGGTTTGGGTTGTCATCTCGGCAGGATGTAGTTAGCAGGACTTTCCAATGGAGCGAGCATGAGCTTTAACGCCTGAGGGCTGCATGGTGCTAGAGATTAGTATACGTTTAGACCCACTAAGCTCCTAAGCCCGCAAAATATCCTGAACCCTCAACCCTAAACCTAAACCCCAAAAAACCCTAAATCAAGAAACCCCAAAACAGAAACCCAACGCCCTAAAGCCTCAATCCCTGCCTTGTTTCATCCGAGATGTTGCCGAAGAACTTGAGCCCCAGCCGAGGCAGGCTGTCCCCAAGGCTTAGGCTGCTGAGCATCCTTGGCCATGGGTTTAGGATTTAGGGTTTAGGGGTTTAGGGTTTAGGGGTTAGGGGTCTAGGGGTTTAGGGGTTTAGGGTTTTAGGGTTTAGGGTTAGCATCCTTGGCCATTGGTCGGGAGTATGCTCTTTGTTATAGGGTTTACAGGGCTGAGATTCTAGGGTTTAGGGGTGCATACA
>CAJNJA010014888.1:0-12002 GCA_905231915.1 Symbiodinium necroappetens | reverse complement strand
CCCCCCAACTACCCTCTATTATCCCCTAAATACACTAGGGTCTCAATTAAAGGCCCCATTTATGGGTCCTGGGTAGGGTTTGAGGTTTATGGGTTACTGTAGGGCCAAGCCCTAAACCCTGAACCCTAAGGTTTGCGGTTCATAGGGGTTATGGCTTTGTGATCAGCTTGAGATCTTGAGCCTTGAAAAGTTGAGGGTTGAGGGTTCCTCTTCGGAAACATGGTGTTATACGATTGATGATATGAAAGCCTGCCATAACAAGGAATATACCATAATTCCCACAGTTGAGGGTCCTTAAGGTAATGCAGGATTTATATCGTCAACAGTAGTTCAGTAGTATAAGCCCACACGATTGTTAAACACAGGCTATTTTGGGAAATTTTGGGGGCCCATGGAGGGGTGCAGAGCGTGCCCCTGAAGATCAACCACGCACAACTTGCAAGACAGGGTGTGGAGTTTTAGCGGCTTGGTTTAAGGATGCTGAAGGTTGGGGTTTAGTGTGTAGGGTTTCAGACTAAGTTTGTGAATGAGCGTGTTGGGGTTGCAGTAGGTCAGGGTTAGGGGTTGTAGGTCCCCGGGAACACCACTCGGACAAGGCATGCGCGACTGTCGCCGTCGCGAAGGATTTGCCAATTCATTTTCGAGTGCTCGAAGCACCTGCAAGTGTGCTCGCTTCGCCAGATGACACTCAGAAGACGATGCGCTCGGCAAAGCCACTGCATTTTCATTGCTTCACAAGACGCAAAAGCACTGAGAATCACTCATGCAGCCTGCGTAGGTTATTCTTCACTTTACACGTCATCCGTTTTTAGGTGAAGTGTCTGCTCCTGGGAAGCTTCAGAAAATCCCACGTTCAGCAACGCCATGATCAGTGCTGGCTCTTGTGGCCACGTCAAAACAAAACCCTTACAGCCCTAACCACTGCCGTAAACTCTTCTGAAGCCCAAGAAGCCCTATACCGTAAACTGCCGTAAACTCTTCTCAAGCCCTGGAAGCCCTAAACCGTAAACTGCCGTAAACCCTTCTTACCGGTACCCCCAAATCCTACAAAATAGTAGGTGATGACACCCTTAATTTTCAGGTCGAACCCCTAAAACACTGGGGTTTTGGAGCCCCAGGCAAGCCCTTAACCTCGTCTTCAAGCCCAAAACCCCAAACTGCATCTGACACCCAGCAGCCTGAGGCCTAAGCGCCTTTTAGACCCCACTGCCCCGCAACATACCATTAGGGTTTAGAGTTTAGGGTTTAGGGTTTGGGTTTAGGGTTTAGAGTTTAATTAGTGTAGGGTTTAGGATTTAGAGTTGAGGGTTTAGGTTAAAATAACGGATATTATTAGAAGGGCGGGGGGGTCTTTTAAGGAGCCCTTTGCCGAACCCTTGCACGAATGGAGCCGTGAACGCTAAACCCTGAACCGTCAACCCCTAAATCCCGAATCCCAAACCCCTAAAGCCCTGAACCGCAGACCCTTACCAGGACCCCCCAATGCGGCCTTTGATGGAGCCCTTATGATCCTTAGTCGTGGGTACTTGGGGGATAATAGAGGGTAGTTGGGGGGCTAGGTCAAACCCCTAAACAGGACCTAAACCCCAAACCCCAAATAGCCTACCATTTTTAAGGATTTCATAGGTTTTGTAGGGTCCAGGTACACCCAAAACCCTTAAATCTTAACCTAAACTTTATTAAACCCTGAGTCCTAAACCTAATTCCCAAAAACCCTCTACCCTCAAAATCCTGAGTCCTCATCCGAAACGCTAGACTTCTAAACGCTCTACTCTCTCTATATACCCTGATCCTTAATCCTAAACCTTCTACCCTTTACCACCTGATCCCTAATCCTAAATCCCCAAACCTAGACTTTCTACCCTTTAATAAACCCTTCCCCAAACCCTACAAAAATAGTAGGTTATGACCCCCCTTAATTTGAAGGTATAACCCCAAAACAGTAGGTTTAGGTAATCCTTAAATCCGAAACTGAGCTCTGACGCCTCGATTCACCCAGGCTGGGCCACGAAAGTGGGGAACCAGGGGACCATCTTCCTCCGACAGCTCTGAGATAGGACCTTGGGGTTTCTCTTTTGATAAGGCTTTACAGGGCGGTTTACAAGTAATTCTACCCCCAAACCCCTAAACCCAAAACCCTAAATCCTAAACCCTAACCTCAACCCTAAACCCTAAGCGGCTTTACAGGGTTCTTCAGGGTTACTTCGACAGCTCTGAGCCCGGGCCCTGTCAGTGCAGGGCTCAGGGTCTTAACATCTTGGGGATTTAGGGAGGCCCCCGGAGAGGATGAAGCGTATAGTTTAGGGTTTAGGGTTTAGGGTTGAGTATATAAGGGGTGTTTAAAGGGCTCTGTGGGGAAGAACTCAAACCTTTAAGCCTTAACCCCAAGAGTGTTGCAAGTGGCTTTAAGGGTTCATCGGACAGCTCTGGGCGCTGAGGTTTGCGGCTAGCTGTTCGCGTTTTGGGTTTGTGGTTTTAGGTGTCAGGGCTTGGTTGTTTGCAGGTTTAGGGTGTCGGCTTCTAGGGTGTGCTCTCGGGTCCTCTTCTTCTGATGATACCATTTCCCGATGATATTTCTCATTTGGATACATCGAAGCCTTGAGTTTCAAGTCGAATCCACGGCTAGCCCGAGCCGGGGCTGGCACGGCAGCCTGGGATAGATCGCCATGGGCCAAGCAAGGGCCGAAGCGCCAAGGAAGGCCTCGGCCGATCTGCGATACAGTTGATGATACAAATCCTGCATTACCCATAACAAGGGATATACCATAATTCCCATAGTTTAGGGACCTCAAGGTAATGCAGGATTTATATCATCAACAGTATCTCCTATAAAGCCCAGGCTGCTCCGACGTTTTGGAGTCCTTATTCTGGAAGCGAGTGATTCCGGTGCTGCGACATCATCAGCGCCACAATGCCGAGGAAGCCCTAAACCCTAAACCCCGCTAAACCCGGGTTGTGTGAAAGAATAAATGCACCCCCCATCGACTAGCTGCCAACGACCATCCCTGCCGGCCTTCTGGCATTCCTGGTGCTCCAGCGGAGATACTCCCGGGCTTAGGTGCAGGACTATGTCGAGTAGTTCGCGGGGTTTTAGGAGGCTTAGGGGTTTGGGGGTTTGGGGGTTTAGGGGTTTAGGGGTTTAGTGGTTTAGGGGCTTAGGGCCTCGGTGTCATTTGCCTTCGCCCACGGCCCTGACTTTCGTGCCTATGGCGCTCCTCCCGCACGTGGGTCGGTCCTGTCGATGCCCAGCTGTCGCTGAGTGAGAAGGCCCTGCATCGACCACCGGCAGCTCAAGGGATTCAGCCGCTACTGCATGTCCAAGTGCTTCTTGCTTTTTCCAGCTGGCATGTGCTGGATCCGGCTCGTCCTTTGGCTCCGCCGTTTAGAAGTAATGTTTTGGAAGAAGAGTTTAGGGTTCGGGCTTCCTGTTGCAAGGGTTCCTATCAGGTGTAGGGTGTAGGGGTTTAGGCTCACAAGATCTTACAGCTCGTAAGTGTTAGTGAGTGTTTCAGTTTAGAGCTTTGGGTTTATGGAGGAGGGTGATACCAGGATCCCTGAGCCCTCCTTGGCTACACGTGACGTGGTTTAGGGTTTGGGTTTCGGGTTTAGGGTTTAGCCCCTTGGTCATAGTATTTAGGGTTCAGGATTTAGGCTATCATGAAGGTGTATGAGGTTTAGTCCGGACTAAACCCTAAACCCTAAACCGTATATGTCCCATGGGCCCTACAAACTCTAAACCCTAAACCCTAGAATTCTAAACCCAATAGACCCTCAAAGCCCTAAGCCCTATAAGCCCTAAACCTTAGCCCAGGTCTTGCAGGGGGCTGTAGACTCCTGAGGTTTTAGGGTTTTAGGGTTTAGGGTCCGTTCAGGGTTTAGGGTTTAGGTTCCGTTTGGGTTTAGGGTTTTAGGGGTTTAGGGGTTTAGGGTTTAGGGTCCGTTTAGGGCTTAGGGGTTTAGGGCTTAGGGTTGAGGGTTGAGGGCTCGACCTTGGACAGCCTTACACTGGTTCGTATGATGCGGACCACTTCATTCAAGGCGATGATAGTAGGGATGCAGGTGACTGAACTCTCACGATAAACCCTTACTAGACTCTAAACTCTAAACCTCCAAATCCTCAAATCCTCAACCCTAAACCCTTGCTAAACTCTATGTAAACCTCTGAATCCTAGCCCCAAACCCCGCATTCCTTCAGATCCTGTCCTCAAGTTCCTAAACTAAAGCTTCAGCCCTGCCAAGCCTATCACATAGCGTTGAGGTTGAGGGTTTAGGGCTTTGGGTTTAGGGTTTCGAGTTTGGGGTCTGGGGTTTGGGGTTCAGGGTTCTGTCAGTGCTTCCCCACAGGCCTCCCCCAGAATCCAAAAAGCTTCAAAGACTGTAGATTCCTTATCAACCCCTAAACACCTAAATAAGCCCTAAACCCCAAATCCCTAAACCCCTTAAACCCTAAACCCCTCAAACCCTAAACCCTAAACCTCTCAAACCCTAAATCCTATCAAGCCCCGAAAGGATCCTTCGACCGGCTCCCCGCAGCGTGCGCTTCTCCTTGGGGGCCAAATGCCCGTAAAAGTAGGGGCCCGATACCCTTGCACTAGAAATCTCTATATGGTATATGAACCTTAGCCCTTAACCCTAAACTCTAAACCCTAAGCCTTATAAACCCTAAGCCCTTTTAGGTTTCATTTCGTCCGAAAGAAGGCTGTGATCTGCGATGCCTAGCGAAGCCTCGAGTTTCCCAGAGACTCCGAAATCCTTTCATTGCTTTGGGTTTAGCGCTTAGAATTTAGGGTTTAGGGTTGGGTTTAGGGTTTGGGGTTTTAGGGTTTAGGGCTTAGGGTTCAGTAGCTCCGGATCTAGTCGAGCTCGCTATTTCGAATCCTGAAAAATACCTACCCACCCAGGGAACATTGAGGAAACATAGTTTCATTGACGTGAGAGATTCGATCGTGAATCTTAAAACCCACATCCTGAACCCTTATAATAAACCCTAGGATACGACCCCTCGGCCCTAAATCTTATAGATAGACAGAGAGATGGATAGATTGCCAAACAGATGGAGAGAGAGAGAGAGAGAGAGACTAAACCCTAAACCCCAAAAACCTACACCCAAAACCGCAGAAACTAAACCCTAAAGCCAAAAACTATGAAGAGAGTTTGGAGTCTCTGGGTGGTCTTGTGGTTCGGGATTCAGTAGGTTTAGGGCTCTCAGCGCTACACTGTGAAGCCCCCGACCCCTCTTATCGACCCAAGAGCATTACTGCATAAGTTTTGCCTGCACATACGAAAGATGGAGCAGGCGCCTGGGAAAAAAGGTATAGTTGCTTGTTGTTTGTGTGTTGCCGGTTTTTGCCTCAGAGGGATATCTGGGTTCGTTGTTGGGTATGACCGTGTGGGGTACACACATTTCGCGCAGCACTGCAGACGTCTAGCCCTGAGCCCTAAACCCGAAACCCTAGCCGAACCCGAACACCCGAAGTCCTGAAAGCGTAAATCCTTAAAGCAAACCTGTATCATCATTTCGTTCCAAGGGGCCCCTTCGTAGCCTTATAGTACTCCAATATGTTTACAACGGGGTTGTGTGCTATATCATCGTGTAACAGCGTAGGGGCTAGAAGCTGATATAGCTATATATTGACTACCCATGTCTTGCCTCTATATACTATGCCCCAGAATCAATCGGCTGAGCCGCCTCGAAAGCCTCCAGGCTTTGGGTTCGGTGGGCCCCTTGTCCCTGTTTGTGGTCGTAGCTTCCTGCTGAGTTAGAATTACGCAACCTAGTAGCAGAGCAGGTAACCTTTAGCCCTTTTGGGGTAGCAGAACCCCTACATAATCCCTGTATAATCCAAAAGGCTGCAAACCTTGCGTTCCCCTTTATACTCGTTGAAAGTGAACCCAGGTGGCTCGGAATCCTAGTTCGGGTATACCCGTAGGCTCCTTAGTAGTTCCTTTTTGGGACTACCTTATAGGATCCTAAATATGAACTTTAAAAAGGAACTACTTAGGAGCCTATGGGTAGTGAGATGTCCAGGCTTGTTGTGTTGAGGGCCACCTGCACCGTTCAGGCTCCTGAGGCCTAAGATTCGCAGGGCGGAGCCTTGAAGGTTTAGGGCTTAAGGGTTTAGAGTCTAAGGATTGAGGGTTTAGTGTTTGGCTCTTGGGCATTAGGGTAGAGGTATAGCGTACAAGATTGTAGTGGTTGGGCTTGTAGGTTCAAGGTGTCAGTGTGTTCGATGGCAAACTCGCGTGATGCAGCTATGCTGGCTAACCCATCAGAGCCCTTTAGCTCTGTGTAGACAGCCCTATAGGACCCTAAACCCTCAACCTTAAAGATCTGCAACACTGAACCCTCAACTTTGCAAACCTTCACCCTGTGGCATGAAGGCCTGAGCAATGTTTAGGTTTTAGGGTTTAGGGTTTAGAGGTTTAGGGTTTTAGGGGTTTAGGGGTTTAGGGGTTTAGGGGTTTAGGGTTAGGGTTTAATTATGATTGGTGTCCTCGTACCTCAGCTTTGCAAAGAGTCAGACCTAGCTTCTCGGAATGTCCCCGCACCATCTCTACGAAAAACCCATCGCAACCCTTGCTTTTTTTTTAAGGCTCGACACTTCCTGTGGGTTTAGGGTTTAGGGTTGCAAGCTTTTTTTAAAGGTTCGACACCTCCAAGGGGGTTAGGGTTTAGGCTTAGGGTTTATCCAAAAACCCTAAACCCTAAACCTTAAACCTACATTCAATCAGAGCCTCTAGGACTCCGTATATAATCCTACAACCCCCTCATTCTGCATAGAAGTATAGTTCCTATGTGGGTATTTGAGGGCCAAAGTATATACTACGGTTGATGATATAAATCCTGCATTACCCACAATAACGAATATACCATAATTCCCATAGTTTTGGGTCCTTAAAGGTAATGCAGGATTTATATCATCAACAGTATTGCGGTACTTGGATCTAAACCCTAAACCCTAAAAGCTGTAAACCCTAACACCCTAACACCCTAACACCCGAGACCCTAAACCCTAAACCCTAAACCCTAAAGCCCAAAAACCCTTCATGGAATCCCAACACCGCTAAACTCCGAGGGGCTCAAACCTTCGGACCCCACTCAGCTGGCGCCGGAGAAAGAACGTCTGAACCATTACAACACACAGTTTAGGGTTTCGGGTCTAGCGCAGTTACCTTGAAAATACCAGCTTTTACTTTTTCGTGAGGGCTCCTATAAATTCTATACGCTGTGGTAGTTTATAAATCGAGCTGAAGGGGTGTAAGGCAAGATCTAACCTTTGGGGTTTGATTCTGGAAAGAAAGAGCTCTACATTACACTATTTTTGAGTTTATGTCTTCGACAGGTTGTTTCTATTTTTTTGAGTTGATGACTTACTTGAGGGAGCCTTTCAAGGAAGCCTTCAAGGAACCCTAGGCAGCCAATCCCCAGGCCTCAACCCTAAGCCTACTAAGTAGTGCTTCTTGCAACCCTTGAAAGTTGAAAGGCTTCAAGTTAGTGTTCAAGGTTTAGGGTTTCGGGTTCAAGAGTGTGACAGGTTTGGCGGTTTATGGCGTTTACAGGAATTTAAGGGTGTAAGTTTAGGTGGGTTTTAAAATTTAGGGTTTAGGGGTTTAGGATTTAGGGTTAGGGTGTCGTGTTTGATTATCGTGTGAGGGTCAAGTAAATCAAGTAGACCTTCATGGTTGGAGATCCTCTAATCTAATGGTTCCTTTAAGTTGCCGGACTAGGGCTTACAAGGGTTGCTACAGACTGTTAAAGGGACGCCAAGGTTTCAAAAAGGACCCAATGGTTCCGTGACAGTTCCGTGTTCCGCTTCCAGATAGTCGTGTGTAGATTATGTCTTTTGCGGGAGTACATGTTTATTGAGTTTCTTGTGTGTTAGGACCTTTTGGGATGCAGATCTATAGGGGTCAGAGGTCTATAGTATGACTTCTTGGTTCTTAGTAAGGAATGGGGGAATGGATCCCTATGCTAGTCCCTTAAGGTCCCCCTAGTGTAGTCCCAGAAACCCATTCCTCCATTCCCTACAAAGAAGCAGTCATATGAGGATGTCTGAGGCGTGGCTTTTTTGGTGGAACCCCAAGAAGCCCTCAACTTGTCCATAAACCCTAAACCCTAAACCCTAAACCGTGGGTCCATTGTGGGCCACTCGCCGATGCCATCATCAAAAGCCGAAGCCCTGAGCCTCACAGCCTAAATGCGATACTACGGCTGATGATATAAATCCTGCATTACCTTAAGGACCCTAGACTATGGGAATTATGGTATAATTATGAGGTAATGCAGGATTTATATCATCAAGCGGTTGATGATATAAATCCTGCATTACCCCATAATAAATTAATTACCCCATAGTAAGGAATATACCAAAAAAATCCCATAGTTGAGGGTCCTAAATACGGTAATGTAGGATTTATATCATCAACAGTAGCTGCCCCAGTACCCTGAGGGTCCATGTACCTTTACAGTGCTACTTGAAGGAGAAAGTTTATATTGTTTGGGTACATCCCTCAGGGGTTTGTCTTGTTTCCGTTCTCAACATGCATGGTACTGTCAAAGAGGTAAACGTTTGACCTTCAATTTTACATAAACTTAAACACCCTGTAAGTATTCTCAAAGCCCAGAGCCCGCCCTCCATGATCCTGCTATAACCCCCATGAGCCCTAGAACCCCCATACTCCTCTAGATCCCGTAAGAGAGTCTTAGAGGAACTTTCAAAGGTGTCCTGACAGGACCTTCTAACCCGAAACCTTAACTCAACCTTAAACCCTAGATCCTAAACCCTAAACCCAAACTAAGCCTTAAGCCGTAGATCCCAAAACCTAAACCCTGATTCCACCTTAAACTCTAGATCCCAAACCCTAAACCCTAACTAAACCTTAAACCCTAGATCCTAAAACCCTAAACCCAAGCTAAACCTTAAGCCTTGATCCTGAAGCCCTAAGCCCTAACTGAACCCTAAACCCATAATCCTAAACCCTAAACCCTAAACCACTTAGATCCTAAACCCTAAACCCTACCTAAACCTTAAACCCTAGATCCTAAACCCTAAACCCTAACTAAACCCTAAACCACCTAGATCCTCAGACCTAAATTAGCCGCCTTTGCCATCCACCTCCCGGGCGGATTTCGGCTTCCAGCGCACTGCGGCAACTGCTCTCAAGCCTGGCTCTGCAATGAACAAGGCGACCCTATGGGTCCCTGTTGAAGGTTCCTAAAAGGGATTTAGGGCTTAGGGTTCCTAAAAAGGGATCTATAAGGGCTTCTATAGGCTGTCGATAAGGGTACTATAAGGGTTCAACATGTGTAGTTCTCTAAATTAAGGACCCTTTTAGGGTCCTCTTTTGCACGGGTGCTGTGCTATAATGGGGACCTAAAAGGTACCCTAATTGTTAGAAACCTAACCATATGGTGTGGCTTAGTAGTAGGGTGGTGTGGCTTAGTAGTAGAGTAGGTAACCTTTGAACCCATTTGTTGGTTACTGTAACCTTTATATATAACCTTGAAGGTTAACCTTCTTGTGGTCCAGGGCATCAAGATAAAGGTTTAAGGTTGAGGTAGAGGTCTTGCGTGTGTTCAGGCTCGATGGTTTTACTTGTCAGTGCTTGGGCTAAAGTTTAAAGGGTGTAGGGTTCAGGTTTTCGAAGGAATTTTGTTCTGTTTACTTTTTCCAGGACTCAGCAAGTGCTCGAGTAGAGCCCTTATGCCAGTCTATGCTACTTACTGTAGTCGGGGTATAGTAGAAGGTGGTAGTTAGCAGGTGTAGGTATGGTGAGAGTTGAATCGTTTGAGGTGCGGTTGCAAAGAGTTCGCTTAGTTCTAGGGCTCCTTGATGGGTTTCACGGTTTAGGGTTTAGGGTTCTTGTCAGGGTTCGTTACGGTGCAGAATTGATGGATCCAACATTCGGCTGCTCTAAGGGCTCGATTCTATAGCCATGGCAGCGGAGCTTGCTATATTGCAGGGCACTGGGGGAGGCAACAGGTGATGAAATGAAGGCACATTTAGTTTGGTTTCCGGTTTTTGTTCAGTGACTAAAGGCTGAATATATTGCAGGTAGACTGCTTTTCGGCAAACATCATGAACTGCTGCTGTGATTGCTATCTGTTTGGCGACATACTAGTGCCTACACGTCTGAACATGTGACAGATGATACTAGTTTGAGCCGACATTTTAGATAATCGTACTACCATGTGCCGTAGTAACGGCTGTCGCTTTAGAGTCGCTATGGGTAGGCTTATTGTTGATACCGTTGTGGCACGGGAGCAGCAGCAGCAGCAGTAGCATTCAGTGCAGTTGCAGTGGCAATAGCAATAGAATCAGCATTCTCTGTAGCAGCAGTAGTAGTAGCAATAGTCGTCATCGTCGTAGTAGTAGTAATTAGTAATGGTAGTAGTAGTAGTAGTAGTCGTCGTAGTAGCAGGAGTAGTAGCAGTAGTAGCAGTAGTAGTAGTAGTAGTAGGAGGTGTGGTGCTGGATAAGACACGGTTTGCTTGCTGAGACACGCGGTTTAGGGTGTTAGGAGCTATGCGGCTAAGGGTTTCAGATATAAGATTTAGGCCTTTTGAGGCTTTAACACTAACATTCTCCCAAACCGTCAATCATCTTCACCAGCGCACGAGCTCCAATGTCTGTTGAGGACGCCTTTCCCCAGGAGGGTCAGTGTAACGAGTATTACAGGGACGGTACATCTACAGTACCAGCATGGAAGTAGGCCCTGAAGCACCGTCCTATTGTGGCTTTAGGACCTACTTCCATAATATTAGTACATATGAACCCTCTGGGGTTAGTTGCCCAGGAGGTAGATTCGGCGTAGTGCCCATTCTGTCTACATACAGGGTACTGAAACTCCACGTCGGCTTCCCTCAGCTTTCAAGTAATGTATACCTTGGGCTACAATAATCGTTTTTTTGCAGGTTCTTGGTATAAACCCTCATATGAAATTTAAACCCTAAACCCTAAACCCCAACCACCCTAAACCCTAAACCTTAAACCCTGTATAATTTATAGGGACCTTAACAAAAAGGTAGGGTTTGGTAGGTTAAGGTAGGTGCCAACTCCGGAGCCTTTCACTCTCAACGATCAACGGGTAGTTCTCGAAATTAGGGTCCTTTTATAGGTCCCAAATATGGTGTTTAGGGTTTATAGGGTTTAGAGTTTAGGGTTTATAGGGTTTAGGGTTTACAGGGTTTAGGGTTCAAAATATAGTACGGCACCCTTTTAAAAAAGGACCCTAAAAGGGACCCTACCTTAACTACCCAAATACAAGCTGGAAGCCCGAATACTCAGCAATAGTGTTGAACACTCAGCAATATTCTTGGGTTTGTTTAAATATACGTACTGTACATTTAATCATGTACCCCGAAATCCATCTAGATATAATTAAGACCCCTATATTAAGCCATGCCAGGGACGATTTGCATGCCGTGCTACGTGATCTCCGGCATTCTGCTTGACGTCGGGGGCCTCGAAATTGCATCGATGCGCGCATTGTTTAGACATATTTAGACATGTTTTGCTCTTACAGACCCGTCGGCTCCTCAGTAGTTCCTTTTTGGGACTACCTTATAGGATTCTAAATGAACCTTAAAAAGGAACTACTTAGGAGCCTATGGGGAAGTTTATACCCCATAAGCTGCTTGTGGTAGGGGGTGTCCGGCTGGACGTAAGTCCCGCAGCACACAGGACAGTAACTTGCGGTTCGTGTTCAGGGAAGTATATATTTCCATTGGGGTATAGCATTGGCCCTAGGCATGAAACTTCGACGGATTCCTGCACAGGTACTTAAACAAGAGAGGGTCCATATATGGTGCAGAGGTTTGCGGGCTCACGTGGAATGTTGCTTTTTGTCGAGTTAATTAGTCTAATATACATTCGTTTTCAGGTTCGGCCTATAACTGGGTTGAGAGGTTCAGGTTACAGTGCCTCCGGTTCGGAATTGCTTCTTAATCCGAGGGTCGCAATAATAGGGGGGGGGCCCCCCCCGCTCCCCAAGGGGTCCAG
>CAJNJA010014887.1:0-11857 GCA_905231915.1 Symbiodinium necroappetens | reverse complement strand
CATATTTAGAATACTATAAGGTAATCGCAAAAAGGAACTACTTAGGGGCCTATGGGTATATACTACATATATGTCTAGCCCTAAACCCTTTTAGAACCCTTATAGATCCCTTTAAAGGACCCCTAAACCCTTTTAGAACCCTGATAGATCCCTTAAAGGATCCCTAAATAGGGTTACAACTAGGATCGTCCACGTGGGGTACTTGTCTACTTACTCACGCCCCTGGCCCTTCAAGCAAGCAAAGTGCCTCCGGAGACTCCAAAAACCCCTTAATTTAGGAATATAGACCTTACATTTTAATGGGAACCCTCATAAGATTTAAGGTATATTCCTTAATTTAGGGGGTTTTGGAGTCTCTGGGTGGATTTCAGGGTTCAGGGATTTTAAGGTTTAGGGTTTAAGGGGTTTAGGGTTTATAGAGCTTTGGCATTTTAGGGTTTAGGGTTTAGGGATTTTTTTCCTGCATTAGGGAGACCCCTTAAAGGGGGATGCTTCTTAAGCTCTACTTCTGGTCTCTTCAAAGCGACCTTCTTGAGAGGGTCTATATTTGCAAGGGCCCCCCAATCCTAACTCCCTTTTTACAGCGTAGAGATTTAGGGCTTCGGGTTTTTGGGGTCTGTGACTTTACCTTGTCTGGGAGTCAAAGCGACTTTCGGGCACTGTAAGCCAACTACTCTGAAGTGGAGTCGCGAGAGTTTTGGTAACTGATTAGAATGCGGTTGGCTTGTGGTCAAGAGTTCAGGGTGGTGTGGGTCTACTGACCCCCTTGGCACTACGAGACTCTGAAAATTCAGATGTTTTTGCTCCCCAAGAGCCCCGGGAAGAGTACCTGAATGTATCTTCCGCCCGACGCCCAGCAGCTCAGCCTTCCCTGCTGTAGACCGAAGCAAAACAAACCATTGCAGATAGAGATTTTTATGGAGCCTAAACCGTCGAGCCCTAAGCCCTAAACCCTAAACCCTAAACCCTAAATCCTAAACCCTAAACCCTAAACCCTATAAGCCCTAAACCCTAAATCAGACCATCGTCTCCCCTAAATTCAGGAGACTCGGGTGAGAGGCCTAGATCTCCACTCATCATCGGAGCCTATGTCAGTCGAAACAGTAAATAAAACCCTAAACCCTAAACCCTAAACCGTTTGTTCAGGGCTTCAGGTTTTGGTAGTTACGGTATTCGGAAAAGTGAGGCTTCATGAAATTAGTTGGCTCTGCTAAGTTGGAGGTCGTGACAACTTAAGGTTTGAAACGGGGGGGCTGCATATTGGGATCTGTCCGGTCCATTACTTCTTACTGAACCGCCCATACAGGAGACGGCACTCTGATAACCCCAAACCCTAAACCCTCAACCTTAAACCCTAAACCCTCAACCTTAAACCCTAAACCCTCAACCCTTTACCCCAACTCCTAAACCCTCAACCTTAAACCCTAAACCCTAAGTCCCAAACCCCCAAATCCTCAACCCTAAACCCCTGAACCCTACACCCTAAACCCAAGCCCCCCGGCTTCCCTCTAACCCCGTGACCCTGTTTTCCGAGCTTCTACCACAAACTTTGCACCTCATTACACCTTTAGGGTCTAGGGTTTAGGGTTTTCGGAGTTTAGGGTTTAGGGTGTTAGGGTTTAGGGTTTAGGCTGAATCCTGCCCCTGGACGCGTTGCCATGCATCACCCCACAACCCTCTTAACCGGAATCCGGCCACTTTATTGAAGATGCCTGTATCGTTGGTAATATTGTTCTTGGGGTTCGTCATTCTAACTATGGCTGAACCCTAAACCCTAAACCCTAAAACCCCCCAAAAGCCTTTCAAGTGTTAAAGCGCTTGGTTGGCATCCAGTATCTGGCGCAGTGCCACGTGTCGGCTGAGGTGAAAGCCTTGTGCAAGAATGTCAGCAAGGCCTTCTGGGCCGCAGTCGCTACGAGGACATAGAAGTCACCCAGCTGGTGAGGCAATCCGAACACGCATCTGCGGCCTGCATGTCTGGCACAGTGACATTTGGCAGAACCAAGAGAACGACACCTACCCCGTGCCCACGCTGGGCCTCAACGTCTACGACCACTCCAACGTCGGCTATGCCGACGGGCGGGGTGTGCGTGGACGCGGATACCAACCAGGTCAGCAGCGAGGAGGCCGACTTCAACGCGGTGCGGAGGGGGGACCCCTCCTATATTGGACCCCTCGCCAGGTGTCCCAAAACCCTATATCCCCAAACCCTCAACCCCAAAACTCTAAACCTAATGTCAGGCTGTATATGGGCAGTTCTCTAAGTTAGGGTCCTTTCTGGGGTCCCTTTTTTGTAAGGGTGCCGTAGTATTTTGGGGACCTAAACAGGGACCCTAGTTTGGAGAACTACGCATATTGAACCCCCTGGCCCCCTAAACCCTAAACCTTAAACCCTAAACCTTAAACCCTAAACCCTAAACCCTTGCCAGGTATCCCAACCGAGAGTTGCCCCATCCGGACGACCCCTACGCCCGCACCTTGCGGCCGCCCAGCGTCGCCTCCGATCGTTCCAGGAAGCCAGGGAGTTTAGGAGTTTAGGGCTTTTAGGGCTTTTTAGGGGTTGAGGATTTTTTGGCGTTTAGGGCTTTTTAGGGGTATAGGATTTTTTGGGGAGTTTAGGCTTTTTAGGAGTTTAGGGTGTTTAGGAGTTTAGGGTTTTAGGAGTTTGGGGTTTCTTAGGAGTTTAGGGTTTAGGGGTTTAGGGTTTAGGGTAGTAGAGTATAGGTAAGCTTTAATCTTGTTGCGCTGGGGCAGTCTAATCCCTATAAAGGCCCAAAGGTTAAACGTTTAAATTCCACACAAAAAATACGGGACAAGTAAGCAACCAAAGGTTATTATTGATTGGGTGTAGGCCGGGGCCGGGGCTAACCCTAAATCTCTAAACCCCAAACCCTAAAGCCGAAACCCTGAACCTCTCGACCCTAAGCCCAATGGAAACGAGGGTTTAGGGTGTAGCGTTTCAGAATTTCAGGTCCCCGAAACCGCATTGACCATCTACCCGAATTATCCCAAACACTAATTACCCTTGAACCTTAAGCCCTGAGCCCTGAACTCGAAACTCAAGGGCTCAGCATTCAGGGCTTAGGGTTTAGGGTTTGGGGTCCAGGGTTTGGGGTTTAGGGTTTGGGGTTTCTTATTAAAGGACCCCCCAAGCTCGATGATTTGAGGTAAGGGGTCGTTCAACCACATGCCCAACCAACGACCACTCCTTTTAGTGGTTTAGGGTTTAGAGCTGTAGGGTTTTGGGGGTTTAGGGTTCATGAACCATCTTACGGCTGTTTGGCTGCATGGTCCAAGTGATCGGAAGGTTGGGAAATTCAGTTCAACTTCTTGTTGTGATGACTCTCTACAAACCCGGGCCTTCAACCCTAAGCCGTAAACCCTAAACCCTACCTAACCAAAACCGAAGCTTAAACCCCGAATCTGAAAGTAAACCCTTCGGGTTCGAAGGAGTCATTCTGTTCTGTTCTATTGTGTCATTATGTTATATTATATGACATTATGTTATGTCCTGCTGTAATATGATTGTACTATATGACATTGTTTTAGAATATCTGATGTCATGTCAGACTATATGAGATTAAGCCATATTATAGGTGACCCTACACTTGCTTGCTCCAGCAGAGACGACCCTACACAGCTCCAAACCCAACCATTAAAACCAAAGCATATCCGGGACAAGTGATGTCAAGCAACGCACCATTGGAGTCGCTGGTGCATTGGGTTCGTGGTTCTTTCTCAATTAAACTGAACAAGATTACATTTCCTTCATTGTTTTAATTCAAATAAAATAAGCCACTCACGAACCATTAAGAATCTTTCCTGGCGGCCATCACGAACGATTCCAAGAAGAGAGACGAATTCTGGAGATTCCAACCGTATTCTGGTCAACCTTCTAGTGTATCCTGAGTCATAGATTAGACTGTGGAAAAAGACCCTGTTTTGAAATAATCAAAGCAAAGGTAAAGGATGCAGTTCGGTTTTTCATATTTAAAGATGAGCTCTTGTTCGGTTCGTTCCTGGTTTTTTGTTGTGTGTTTCTTCTCGCTTCACTCTGTTACATTGAATGCAAGAAACACACACAGCCACTCACTATCCTTTACTACATTTAGAATCTAGGGCTGGAGGATTTAACTAATAATCACCACCGCTCCTCATTCCGCTCACTAACCCTGAAGCCAAAGTACCAAGGAAAAGAGGTAATGAAATGAAAGGTAAGAAGCAAAGAATGAGTGACTCACGCGTTCCTTTCATTCTTCTTTCCTTGTCCTTGAGCTGAAGGAAGTGAGTGTGAGGAGCGGGCAAAAGGACAAAATTAGTCAATGAAAATAAACCGTGCGTCATTTTTCCTTATCTTCTTTGCTTTCTCTTGTTTAAAACATCAGTTTCATCTTCAGGGATCTTCTACTACCGATGGTGAGTCATTCCAAAAGACCCAAATAATGTCAAAAGCATGCTTTCATTCACAATTTCTGGGAGAACCATGAACGAACCACACCCTCATTTGCTTTTCCTTTAATTGAATAAATGAAAGGAATGCGTGCGCTTCACTTTCCATTTCGCCCTTTCACTTTATGTATTAACTTAGACAAAGAAAACGAGCATGTCAAGTGAATGCGGCGTTTAATTTAACACGAACAGAGCCATGCATTCGTTTCACTACTTTATGTTTTGTTCATATCGAACTAGCTGCATGAATGAAGCGTGAGCGGTGAACCAGCGAACTCAGGATACAGCTCCTGGTCTTCTACAGTTAGCCTTTGCTGCCCCTCATTCACTACGTTCACTCGTTACGCTTCCGTCACAACCAAGGAATGAGAAGTGAATGCTGCTTTCTTTTCAATTAGTTAAATTAAAGCAATGGAGAGAAGCGGAAGCGTGTTTTTATTGGTTGAAAAACGCAGCATGAGCGACACCAGCTGTTGTGGTTTTACTTTGTGCTTTCTCTCTGTCTTTTCTCCTTCGGTTCGTGTTTCATTCCACTGCATTCCATTCCATTACTAGGTCCCTGAGTGGTACCCTTTTGCCCTTTTTATTTTAGGGCCCCCCTACTAAAACCGGATAGTAGGAAAAAGGGTACCCTTATTATAAAGAGGCTACTCAGGAACCAAGATTACAACCGAATAAAAGAAAGAAGCTTACAAGCAAACCACAGCCTGAGATTGTAAGGTTCATCTGGTGGTAGAGCTGTGACCGGCATGCGAGAAGAGGGGTTAGTGAGTGGTTCGCTTCGTTCGTGGCTTATTGGTTCGTGGCTTATTGCGCTAAATTTAATTCATGCTTTCATTATGATTAAACTCGACACAATAAACCACTCTCTTCATATCCTCATCCTGTAGCTCACTCACCTGTCATGTAATCATCTGTAGTGCTTTGATTTCTATTGTGTTTTTTCAATTTTTAACTCATGCATTCCTGTATAGTTGATGAAAAGCAAAAAACAAAGGAAATCAGGCCCTTTTTCTTGGTGGTTCGTGCCTGGTGGTCAATGGTCAACTTCTCAGTACTTGAAGACAGTGGAATCTGGAGCTTGGTTCGTGTGTTCATTTTCCTGTTCGTGTCTTCCCTGTTACTTGTAATTGTAAGGGAGAGCAAAGGACGCACGAACTAACAGTAAAAGTGAGATAGTTGACAGTATGCCTTTATGCTTTATACTAGTCTCTATGAAACTGTTTTTTAATCAACAAGCTTTCAAGGTTCGTGCACCAAGCCCAAAAAGTACCTTGCAAACCTTGAACGCAGACACCTGAACATCCAGAACCGTAAGTTCCAAACCCTAAACCCTAAACCAAGCCCAAAAAGCCCCAGAACCCCGACCCCGCAAATCCTGACACGATTAAAAAAAAGTCTTCTTGCGCCAAAGGCGCATCGTAGCTCTCAGAAGTTTTCTAGAGACTCTGGGGGGCCCTTGCTGAAGGAGTTTTCATGTTTACCTATACTCTTTTGGGGGTTCCTTATTGTAGTTATACTATACCCCAAAGACCCTATTCTACTTACTAAGCCCCCTGTAGTACCATAAGTCATAGTCAGGGTAGGGTTTGGGGCCGTTTAGGGTTTTGGGCCCCTCCGATATGGTTCATTCGTGAGATTTGGAGTCTGGGCGGTGTTGGAAGAAATTCCCCAAGAAAAATCCAGAAGTGGCCTTGCAGACAGCATCGGAAGGAGGCCTTCTAAACCCTCACTCCTCGCTTGTCCGCGGCTTCTCATAGTGTCATAGATAGTTCTGCCATCTACTATCTGACAACAGCTCATGCCGTTACAGTAGACATGAACTCACACTCTAGACCACGAGCTCAAACCAAACCGAGAACCCTAAACCACAAAACCCCGAGCCCTAAATCGACCCTCAAACGAAGCCGAGAGTTGTAGAGTTTTGGCATGATGGTCAATCGTCTAGGCTCCCCAGTAGTACCCTTTTGCCCTTTTCTTCTTGGGCTCCGGAAAGAAATGACTAGAAGTAAGAATGGCACCCTGATTATTACTGTAAAGTCTGTATTTTTTCGGGTTACTAAACCCTAAACCCCCTAAACCCTAAACCCTAAACCCTAAACCTAAGCCCTAAACCGTTACTGGGGAACCTAACTGTCCGGCCTGCAAGGAGATCCGCTGCAAGCGTGAGGACTGATACGAGCGAAGGGTGCGGGGGTTTCAGCGGTTTCCTTCGGCTTGGGATTTAGGGTTTAGGGTTTAGGGTTTAGGGGTTTAGGGTTAGGGCCACTACACAGACATACCCGACATGATATAAGATTGAGTCGGCTGGGACTGGGAACGCGGAATCTCTGCAGACTTAAGTATAAATAGCCTGCGTCTAGTGCTGAAAGTGGGTATATGACGAGAACGTACCCCCCAAACCCGCCTGAATGATTGGGGCCCTTATGTTTTGTTGGGGTTGTGCCAAAAACCCTAAACCCTAAAACCTGAACCCCGAGCCCTAAACCCTAAACCCTTATGTTACGTTGGGGTTGTGCCAAGTCTGCTCCGTTGAGGAGCTCCGCTTCTTTGGCAGGCTCCTCCATCGCTTCCTCGGCACTCTCTAAGCCACCGTCGGGGCGCCTCCACTGCAGAGGAGTTTAGGAGTGTGGGGTGGGGTTAATGTTTAGGATTCCCTAAAACCCCAAGGACCTAAACCCTAAACCCTAAACCGTTACTGTTTCGGGCTTTAGGGTCTTCCAGCTTAGAAGAGGAGGGGTTTGTGGGGGCTGAGTTTAGGGCTTGTGGGGCTTAGGTTTTGGGGTCTAGGGGTTAATTTAGGGGTTTAGGGTTTAGGGGTTTAGGGGTGTAGGGTTTAGGGTTTAGGGTTTAGGGGTTTAGGGTTTAGGGTTTTGGGGTTTTGGGTTTTGGGTTTTCGAAACGAAAATGATTAAATGGGCCTGCAAGCCGGTCGTTGCCGGGTTGTTACGGATCTTGGGGTTGAGCACTTCAGCACGGTTTAGGGTTTAGGGTTTAGGAGTTTGAGCACTTCAGCACTTCAACATTTCGGGTGTTGGAGTACCGGCCAGCGCCCTAAACCCTGAACCCAAAAAGGCCGTGGTTTTCGGTGCGTCAGAGCTTAAGCTGGGGGTATCAGGGATGAGGACTTGTTCTGTATTCTACGGTTTATATATATATATATATACATATACTCCCAAACCCAATCCTGGTTGTGAAGGCCCCCTTTGTAGGTTTGGAATCAGGGGTTAGCTGTTCAAGGGCTTTGGGCTTAGAGGTGCAGGTGTTCAGGTTTTGGGAACTGGGGCCTTGCGGGTGGGGCAGTTTCGTTGGGGGTTTAGGGTGCAAGGATTCAGTGCTGGCTTTAAGTTTTAAGACTGCAGATTCCGGGCCCGTAGCCGTAGCAGTGAGCTTTTTCGGGTTTGGAGGGTGGCCTACACACACCACAGCGAAAGCTCGCAACCTAAGCCGCTCACTACAAAGGCCGCAAGCCCCAGCACCAACATCGCGGAACTTGATCCTCTCATCTTTCACGATAAAATTGAAGTGCTTTGAAGTTTGGTGGTTGTCAGTTTATCGAGGTCTTCGGGCTTTGGGCTTAACCTAAACCCCTGAACTCGTTCAACCCCGAAACCCATAACCAGTAAAGAAACCGTATAGAACCCTGATAGAAGGAAGCCTTGAATGACAAAACCCGAAGAAGAGGTACTATCGCCAGATCCCCACACCGAACTTGATGCATCCTGGCAATCCGAGGATGGTGAGGGTTTAGAGCTTTAGGACTTTATCGTTCAGCGTTTAGGGGTCTGTGTGTGTCGATGTTGGGGGTTAGGATTGGATTTTCAAAGGGGTGTGGGGGCGGAGTTTGACCAAGTAAGTCGGTTATAATTAGGGTAATAAGGGCCCTAATTGAATGTCATCCCAATTGCAACCTTACTAGTGGGGTTTGAGGTTTTTGAACCTCAGGCTTTTAGGGTATAGCGGAGTTTAAGCTTCAGCATGCTGGGTTTAGGGGAGGGTTTAAGCTTCGGCAGCGTTTTGCATTGTAAACCCTGAGCCCTACACCTTCGGCACCCTTAACCTTGCGGCCAAGCTTAAAGACAACGACAAAGTCAACCCATGAACCCAGCTGTGAGGTTCATGGGTAGTTATGAGCGGGGCTTAGGGGTTTAGGGTTCAGGGTTTAGGGGTTTAGGGCTTACTTGGGGGTTCATGGGTAGTTATAGGTGGGGTTATAAGTAAGGTAACTATAGTTATAACCCATATTAGGGGACTCATCATCATACTCATAACCACCCATGAACCCAGGATGCCACGAAACCCCGGCCCCACAGTCTGGAAATCTACTCCGCCGGGAGGTATGGCCTGTTCTATGTCGTCTCAACGTAAAACCTGATGAGATTTGGGTGTCTGAAGATTCGGTATTACGTTAGGGCTTAGGGTTTAGGACCCTAAACCCTCAACCCTAAACCCTCAACCCTAAACCCTAAACCCTCAACCCTAAACCCTAAACCCTCAACCCTAAACCCCTATACTTTAGTCTGTCATATCCTCCCAACCCTGTTCTGACTTCTGAGGCCTCCCTAAGTTGTCCTTCTTCTATACCATTCACTCGTAGAGGGATCCGAAATAGACCATTTAAAATGGGTTTAGGGTTTAGGGTTTAGGTAAATGCTTCTTAATTGAGCGGTTTTTTGATTGTCTCGGGGTGCTGAGGTGCAACGTTTTAGGGACAGTCTTTTGGATACAGCTCATCGTGCTCCCGCCGAAGACGACTCATCGTGTTTGATGAGTTCGATGTGAGTAAATACCAAGAAGCCTGAATCACAAAATCCAAGCCTTAAAACTTGTAACCGTAAACCATGAACCCTTGATCCTAAGCCCTTTTTCCATCAGAACCCTTGAAGGAACATTGATAGTTCTCTTCAAGTTCAAGGAACACCCCCCAAAAAACACCCTAATCTCATAATACCCTGAACCCAAAGCCCCAACCCTGACTCCGGCACCCTAAACCCTGAACCTCCAAACCAGACTGGACTTTCGGGTTCTGCACCACTCGTCTTTTCGCCATGACGCCCAAGGTGCATCAAATGGACGAAAGTGTCCGTATGTTAACTCACACCGCTCCGACCTGCGCGCAACACTGGAGAACAGGTCAAAGGCAAAGTGTTCCCACTGGCCCCTCCTGACCAAACAATGTCTATGCCCGGAACATAAAAAACCACACGGCGCCTGATGGATGACACCAGCAGCTCCACTGAGGAAAGGCAGAGAGGCAAGATTCTGGGTAGGCACAGGTCGTAAGCCAGAACCCTATAGATCCCAAAACCCTAAGCTCCCAACCCTAAGCCCTGCGGGCCGAGCCAAACCCTAAACCCCTAAACCGGGCTTAGGGTTTAGGGTTTACGGGTTTAGGGTTTAGGGCTTAGTACCAACCCCATAACTAAATAGCGGCAGAAGCTTTAGCAGAAAGCACTCTTTCTCCTAAACTCCTATAAACCCCTTCCCCCACAACCCAGGCCCTGAACCCTACACTTGTAAGCCGTCATAAACGCCCTTATAAAACCCTTCGAATCTTCGAACAGCCTTAAAAGAAAAACAAACTCTCTCTCTATATATATATATACATACATACATACATACATACATACATGTATATGTAACTAACATATATAGCTAGAGGGTTTGCGGGAGTCGGCCCTGCATTCTCCAGGTATCAGACGCTGCTTGCTTGCACATAGAAGACCTGAAACCTTAAAACCTAAACCCCCAACTGCCCTAAGCCTCACTGCCCTAAGCCTTAAACCCTAAACCCGAAACCCAACCGCATCATGTTTAGGGTGAAGGCGGATAGGCTTTCTGGTTGAGGAGTTTAGGCTGAAGGCGTTTAGGGATTTAGGGTTTTAGGGCTTCGGGTTTGGAGATTAGGGGTCTAGGCGGTTTAGGGTTGCGGATGAAGGGGTTTGGGGTTTGCTTGTTGCTTAGTTTCGCGTGAAAGTGTTTAGGGTAACGCTGTGTCGGATCAGCGGATCTAAACGATTTCAGGAGGACAGCCCTCGAAAGGCATCCTGTCATGTGATGCTTATGGTTATGGGATACAACAGAAGGCTAAATAACTAGCACTACGATGGTTTAGGGGCGCTTACTATGACTTATGACTATACCACAATATCCCCAAGCCCCCTTTTGAACTACTAGGCTCCTTGTATTAAAATTAAGAATGGTGTTGAATCCGGGGGGGGGTGGTTTCTGGGTAAGCTCAGGTCACCAAGCCCGAAATCCCACGGTTTAGGGTTGCGGACCCTCAAATTCACACGCGAAGCCTCGGCCCCGAGATGCGCGCCCAAGGGAAGCCTCCCGAAACTTTAAAGTGAAGGTAGGAGCCTGAACAAATCGTAGTAATTATATGTTTCCTTCCCTAAATCCTGCTATGCCGTGAAGGTCCCTTTTACCCAACAGGTCCGTAATTTGGAAGATGCGCAGAGCTTATCGGTCGAAGGGTTGTGCTCTTCGGTGTCAACAACCTCAACTGAGGGTATTAGCTTAACTCCGAATAACCTACCGACTTTTACAGGTCCTTATTATGATATCCTGAAAAGTTCTTAAAAAGGAGGATCCAGGTAAGGTTCATTATTCAGGGTTCGCTAGCGCAGTGGTGCACCAGTGCCACTTTTATTGGAAGCGAAACGTTCGCATGCAGCAGGTCAGTAGGGTGCTGATCCCTAAGCCCTCGAGCTTATTTGCTGAAGTTGTCGGTTTTTTGGTGTGTCTTATCTTTTCGATTCAAGTAAACATTTAGGGTTTAGGGTTTCTCAGACCCTCAGCCGCCTAAGCCCTAAACCGTAAAAAGACCAACCATTAACATGCGTTGTCTTCAACATTAAGCTAGGCGGAATCCAGGCATCTTGAGTTTCTTTGCAATCCTTGCAGCTCCCTAGCTTAGTTTGGGGATTGTACTGGTTTGGGGTATAGGCATAGGGTTTAGCGTTTGGGGGGTTTGGGGGGGTTTAGGGGTTAGGCTTGTACAGGGCTTAAAGACAACATGCTCCATGGTACCTAAACCCAAAACCCCCAAACCTCCAATAAACCCCAAACCCCTGAATCCCTAAACCCTGAACCCTAAACCCCCAAACTGCACCCTAAACCCTAAACCCTCAAAAAAAAAAGAAAACCCAAACTGCCAAGAGCGCCGACCGTTTCTGTGGGCGCTCGAGGCTCGGACCGAGGACCCCGGCCGAGCGTCTCGACAGGACGGTGACCGTCCGTGAACCCGTCGTAGTAGTAGTAGTAGTAGTAGTAGGAGGAGGAGGAGGAGGAGTAGGAGGAGGAGGAGTAGGAGTAGGAGTAGGAGTAGGAGTAGGAGTAGGAGTAGGAGTAGGAGTAGGAGTAGGAGTAGGAGTAGTAGGAGTAGTGGTGGTAGTGAGTGGTA
>CAJNJA010014886.1:368-37522 GCA_905231915.1 Symbiodinium necroappetens | reverse complement strand
GGTAGAGGTAGAGGTAGAGGTAGATGTAGAGGTAGAGGTAGAGGTAGAGGTAGAGGTAGAGGTAGAGGTAGAGGTAGAGGTAGAGGTGGAGGTAGAGGTAGAGGTAGAGGCAGGAAGTAGTGCAGCGGTAGTATCAGCAGCAGCAGTCTTGGTAGCAGCACCAGCTTTTCGAACCCAGTTGCGCAACGGTGGAGTTTGAGAACCCTCAGGTTTCGATGTTTAGGGCTGTGGTATCCGATTCCCGTTCGTGAGCCTATGTAGTGCCGCATGTGAAACTTGTATGCGGGTCTTCTGCGGGGCTGAAGAACGAGAGCTTTTTGGTTGGGGCAGATCTGACATCCGGAACCTTCACGTCTATGACCTCTTGATGTAATTTCTTCGCTGCTGGTCGGATCCCATAGCGAGGCATATACAGTAACCACAGCAGCAAGGCTTCACGAAGGGTCGCGATTGGAGTTGTTGCCAGGCCATGTTGCTGAACTGAACAGCGCGTTCGCAGAAGTTCGGGGTCTACATAGGGGTCTGTACCCATAGGCTGCTTAGTAGTTCCTTTTTATGGTTCATATTTAGAATCCTATAAGGTAATCCCAAAAAGGAACTACTAAGGAGCCTATGGGTAGGGTTAGGGTGGCAGGTCTTCGTCTCTGGGTGCTTTCGGGTTTGAGGCTCAGGGACCCCGGGCAGGCTCCTGCAGTCTGTGTGCCCCCGGCACCTCATCAAAGCTCCTTTACTTGACATGAACACTGAAGCTACATCCTAAGTCTAGGACATTTTCAGGTGGGTAGTTACCGTTATAGGAGCCTTATAGAAGGTCTATATACCTTATAGAAGCCTTATAGAAGCCTTATAGACCCTGAACTCCCCACCTCTAGTTTCCTTTAACTAAGCCTTACAGCCTGCATCGTATCCCCTGCCAGGTGCTGAACTGTGTGCTGCACTCCGCAGATGTCTCGAACCCATGCAAAGGGTGGGAGGTCACCCACGTAGGGCCCTCAGATGTTGGGATGCGTCGGGTGCCCTGTAGGGCTGGGGTCCTGGAGTCACCTGGAGCAGTTCCCCCGCGATCTTCAACGGCCATTATCGTCCCCGTGCATCACAGGATGAAGGTTTGAACTGCTCGCAAAGTGCTGCAGGCAGAGCACGCATAAAGTCTCCCAGCCGAGCTGCGGACATCTTCAACACTGTAAGACCCTGTAGGCACCATGTAGACAAGGCCACACTCTTCTGACAGCCGTAGCCGTATCAAAGTCAGCACCAGCATGACAAGTTTTGCAACTATCCTTGTGGCTGTTTGCATTCTTACTGCCATTATTGCGTGATTGCTGCCACCTGCGATTTTACCGCTAGCACTTTCATGTCTATCAGTGTCGGTATCTTGCTGTGACCACCGGTATAACCTCTTCCGGTTGCCGCGACCTCCACGAGGACTGGGCAATGGTCTGCTTGGAGGAGTTCTTCGCTCAGGGCGACCAAGAGAAGGTATTGGGCATCCCTGTGGGGGTCCTCAGAAGCAGCCTGTTTAGGGTTGAAGCTTTAGGGTATAGGGTTTAGGGTGTAGGTTTCAATGGAGATTCATGAGTACACCCTGCTTGAATTGAAGGATCGCCGGACTTAGTAAGTGAGCAGTAATGAGAGCTAAGCCAGCTAAGGCGTATTTACAACACCACCAGCGGCCCTCTTGCTTCGTCCCAACAACTTACCCTCATAACTTCATCACTCCCAAATTCTGAACCCCAACTACCCTAAACCCCTAAACCCCTAATCCCTACACCCTATAAGCTTCTTGTAGCCTCACTCGGACCTCCACACAATTCGCGGGGGGTAGGTAAAGGGGGCCTGACAGGTTGCTGATGTGATACCTTAGCGCTCGTAATGTAGAGTCGCGTTGAAACGTTTAAGCCGCCCAGATTAAACTCGAAATCCCCAGCCTTTCAACCTGCCTGGACCCGAAGCTGAAGCTTTTGGGGTTTAGGGTTTAAGGTTTAGGGTTTGGGCAGTGACCCTGGTTCCTCACTAGAGAATTCCTCACTAGAGAATCCTATCATATTCCCTCCGAGCCATCGAGCGTGCTAACCAGAACGCGGAACTGCTTGGAGCAGAGAGGTAGCTGCATAAATACCTGCATGCACCACCAGCCCAACACTACCCACTCTTCCAGCGTACTGCCAAGTTCGAGGCCCGAAACCCTAAATTCCCTAAATCCTAAACCCTCAATCCCCAAACCCCAAACCCTAAACCCTGAACCCCAAACCCTAAACCCCAAACCCTAAACCCTAAACCCACAAGGCCGCCTCCGCTGCCGCACGCGGGCGCTCGGCCCGGAGGGGCCGATCTCTACTTTGGCCACGGCATTTGGGCCAGGCTCTCCAAGGAGTCTCGTTTGGGGACTCCTCTTTTGAGGTCCTTGCAAGGTTTAGGGTTCAGGGGTTTAGGGCTTTAGGGGTTTAGGGGTTGGAGGATTTAGGAGTTTCAGGGTTTAGGAAGTTTAGGGGTTTAGGGGCTTAGGAAGTTTAGGGCTTAGGGTTTAGGGGTTTAGGGCTGAGGGGTTTATAGGGGCTTTAGGGTTTAGGGTTGAGGGTTAAGGGTTTAGGGTTGAGGGTTTAGGGTTGAGTGTTTAGGGTTTATGCGGGTTAAGCTGCCGTAGGGTTTAAGGGTTTGGCTGGCAGAGATTGTAACTTTCGTGGCTGGGGGTGTTGGCGAAACCCCAGACCCTAGACCTTGAAGCCTAAATAAGGGGGTTTAGGGTTTAGGGGTCAGGGATTAGGTTTTAGGGTTTAGGGCTTGGTTGGTCATGCTCTTGAACTTGATTGCTGGAGTCTTTTGATTTCAGGCTCCGGAGTCTTATGGTGCAGGATTTAAAGTTTGGTGCTCAGGATTTGGGGTTTTACCTCCAAAAGTTTAGGCCGTTTAGGCTTTGTGAGTTTTGGGCTTTGGGTTTACGGTTCAGGGCTTGGCCGGGAAAGGTTTGCTCTGGGTTTCTGCTTCGAGCCCTAAACTAATCTCAATGAAAATAGCTGGTGTTGATTTTCGCCTGAATCCTAAACAGTGTCTGGACGGCGAAGCTCCATACACTCTCAACCTAAAAGCGCAAAACAGACAGGAAGGACTTACTTCCTATACCAGCGGCGTCACGGAGCGGTTGCCACCCGACTCAGAGCAAAGGCTTTGGGGGATTCGGTATGGGGAGATGAGGTTTAGGGTTCAGGGTTTAGGGTTTAGGGTTCAGGGTTTAGGGTTTAGGGTTCAGGGTTTAGGGTTTAGGGTTTAGGGTTCAGGGTTGTGGAGCATCAGCCGGGAACCATGCGTGGCACTTGCGCAACTCTCGACATCGAAAATTGCAAAGACCGCACAAAGTCAGAAACATGTCGGAAAGCTAGCGGGGATTGTTGAAATGATGGCTTTCGAATGAATGGTGACGGTCGACGAAGACGATGAGGGTGATGATGACGAAAACTGTGGCGAGGGCGATGACGAGGAGTATCGGGAGGATAAGGATGATGAGGATGATGACGATGATGCTGATGATGATGGTGATGTTGGCTGATAATTCTGACAATTACGACAAGCATGTGAAGAAGGAGAAGAGGATAATGATAACGATTCGGTTATGATGGTGATGATGCTCATGCTGATGCTGGTGATGGTGATGATGATCGTGATGATGATGATGATGGTGATGATGATGATGATGACTGAGATGACGACGATGATCCTGATCGTGATGACGGTGGTGGCGGTCATAATGATGCCCACAATGAAGTGTGGAACCTTGCAGATGCAAGCACCGGCTAGTACCGTGCACCGAATGCCGTAATACATGTCTGGGACATACTGCATGAGAGTATGTGCAACAATGCACGTGCATGTGTGTGTGCGTACATGTGTATATGTAAGTATGTATGTGTGTGTATATATATATGTATATATATGTATGTGTATATATATATATACACATACACATGTGTGTAAACCTATTTCTATATATAATACAGTAGTATGTATGTATGCATGCATGCATGCATGTACGTGACTACACCACCTCATGCAAGAACGAACATGGATCAATCCTCTGCCTCGTGCAGCTTCAGACGACGATAGCAAAACCCCATGAGGGAACCGTGCACCTGAAACCCGAAGCCTTAAAAACTTAAATCCCAAAGCCTTCGCACCCATGGGAAGAGCCCCGCTTTTTCTGGCCTGGGTCCCCAGAAGCAATAGTAAGCACATTCAAGTGAACGGATGAGGCGCTGTCGACATGCCGTAGGCATTTGCACCGACTTCGGACATCGACCATGGCACTGAAGTCCTGAGGAAATCGCGGATACCAGTTTGCTATAATTCATGAGCTCCATCACCTCTGAAGTGCTAGTGTCCGACATGGCGCAATGCCGTCTATGCACGACCCTGGCCCTCATCAAAAGCACTGCCGTCATAACTTCGCTCTCCGAGCAAAACCTGGGAGGCCGCCTGGAGCAGCAAGCACTGTTGGTGGAATATAGGGGCCTTAAGGGTCAGGGTTTAGGGTTTAGGGTTTAGGGTTTAGGGTTTAGGGTTTAGGGAGAATAGGGTTCCTGTGAGAGTTCGACACGGACTGCTACAAGGGTTTAGTAGAGAGGGTGCCTTCAGAATTAGAATACGGGCTTTGGGGCATGTTGCAGTAGAAGGAAACATCTTGGTAAGTTCTCAGGCTCCTTCTTTTAGCAACTCGGTTCCAAGTGTTGGGATTTTGGATGATAAGCTTTGAATGTAGGGGCCTTCATCATGAGAATCGGGTTTTGGGCTTCTTTATAGTAGATTTATAGTATGGAACCCACAGACTAATAGTGTGATTTTTTGTGTGTATATATATATATGTATATATATCTATATATATATATATTGTGGGTTTAGGGTTGAGGATCGGGTTTTGAGGTCTACGATTTCGGCCTTACATGGCTTAGTGGCTTAGAACATGAATCGAAGGTCGACGGTCAATGCTAAGTTTGGGCTATATCAGGGGATTAGTATATTCCACGCCATATACAAGGCAGAATGACTTGAATCAACTTTTGTTTGGTGTGCATTTGCGATTCAGATCAGGGTCCGATACAGAACTCTAAACCGTCCGAACGTGAATGCTAATAAACCGTAAACAGGCCAGGCACAGCCCCAAAACAAAACTTACCAAACCCCCATGACACAAGCCTAGCCGCCTAGCACTCCCCAACAAAAACACTAAACCCGAAACCCGAAATCCTGGTTTAGGGTTTAGGGTTTAAGGTTTAGGGTCCTCCAGGGTCCAGGCACACACCCAGAACTGTGAAAGCGATGCCATCATGGGCCGAGATGGCTCATAGAATCATCCTGGAGCCGAAGCTTTGTGAAAGGGGGCTTTGGGCTTCGGGCTCTTCGGGCTAGGGTTGGGCAATCCTCACCGGGTTTGGTCTTTATCTGTGATCTCTGACACAAAGATGTGTGCGATGAGTGGTGCCATGGGCAAGAAGAATACACGAACTTAAGACCAAACCCCCAAGGGCCCAATTGAAGCTTCCTGGCCCGATTAAGGCTATAGGCTTTCGATCTTGGCAGACTTGCACAAGCCCCCAAGATAAAAGGCTACCCACTCCGCGACTAAGAAACTGACAAACTCGATCCTTTAAATCCCCAAGCCCCGAGTCTAGAAGCGTCGAAACCTGCCCCCTGAACCCTATAACCCTGTCAAGCCTAAGCTTCGATCCCCCCATACAGTAACCCAGCTACCTAGCGATGACTTGGCCCTGTACCTTGGGGCTGCTCTACGAGGGCTTAGGGTTTCCGGTTGTTCAGGCTCGGCGCAGAGTGCAGCACGACAACGGCAAGCTCATGTGGGGCGCGGCTAGAATTTCTGAAACTCGCACGTGGAACCCCCCGGACTTCGAGCTCGAGCGTGCCAAGCTATCGCAACATCTTACAGTTGAGGGTGTAAGGTTTAGGGGTTTAGGAAAATGGTAGTTTAGGGTTAGGGTCTAGGGTTTAGGGTCTAGGTTGTGACACAAGGTCTTACAGGGGCTTTGATAAGTTTTTATCGGCTTCGATTGAGCTTTGGGGGCTTGGGACCTGCATAAGACGCCCTCACCCTTAACAACCCTGATCCAACCGTACAGAGAAAATCTATATATATATATATGTGCAAATATATAACTATATATATATATATAACTCTATCTATCTATCTAACTATCTATCTATCTGTCTGTCTATCTGTCTATCTATCTGTCTCTATATATATATATATAACTATATATATATAACTATATAACGATACTATACAGATACCCCATTCTCCTGATCGCCCCCATAAACCCTAAAGCCTAAACCCTTAACCGAGGCTCGGGCTTTTTAAGACGCCGCCTGGGAAATTGGGCGATAAAATCAAGCAAGGTCTCACGTTCAGGGCTTAGAGGCTTTAGGGTTTCGGGTTTAGGGTTTAGGGTTTCGGGTTTAGGGTTTAGGGTTTAGGGTTTCGGGTTTAGGGTTTAGGGGTCTAGGGTTAGGGTCTACTTTCTGAGATCGTGCCTAACATGGTCTACGAAAATTGTGTAGAATACGAGGTTGATGTGATAGAGCTCATAAGGAACTACGAACTTGATATAGTACGTAGAGGTGATAAGAAACAAAACATGTTGATGAAGTGCGAGTTTCACAAGTAGCCGGCCACCCTAAACCCTACGCCCTAAACCCGTGACCATGCACTCAGCTTCCGGAAGCCCGCGGAAAAATGAAGAGTGTCAAAGCATTGCACTGCAAGGTACCAGACCCCGGTACCACAGCTTTTAGAGAAATTTACGACTTCAGGGTTCGGGCTTAGGGTTGAAGCTTTAAGCCTTTAGGGTTCAGGGAATCGAAATTTTGGGGGTTTAGGGTTGCCGGGTTTGGGGTTGGCACTTGCTGCTACAAGTTAGGAGATAGGATTAGGGGGACCTTGGGGATATGGACTCTCTCAATAAGGTCCCTTTTAAGAGAGCCATAAGTCGGGTGAAGAAGAGTCCCCTAGAAGTACTACCTCGGACAAGTCCTACTGGGTCTCGGGGTTGAGGATTGAACCCGAATGGACCAGCCACAATAAGCACAGTCGGCTTCTGGCAATACTACGACGAGAAGCGAATGTCTGCGCCCCGAACCCACCCTAAACCCTAAACCCTAAACCCCTAAACCCTCAACCCTAAACCCCTAAACCCTAAACGCCAAAACCCTCAACCCTAAACACCTAAACTCTAAACTCTACGACCTGCAAGCCCTGGAGAAGGAAGGCTCCTTTGTGGCTGGGGGGTCTGAGAGAAAGGGGCCTTCATAATTACAATAGGGTTTTTGGGGTTTTTAATACAAGGAACCCTAAAGGATAATTACAATAGGCTTTGGTGGCTTTTTATACTACTTATGTATGATAAGGAACCCTAAGGGATAATGTTGGTAATTTAGGCTTTTACGTTTGGGTTCTCACAGGGCTTGGTGGGCTAGCGCCTGGAAAGCCTTCGCAAACTCCTCACGAGAGACCACACCGTCGTGATTCGCATCCATGCGGCTGAAGAGATCCTTGTGAGGGTTTAGGGCTTTAGGGTTTAGGGACAAGCGTCCCTCAACCCTGAACCCCAAAAAAACACAAACTCGAAGCCCAAAACCCTAAACCCTCAACGCCAAACCCGAAGCCCCGAAACCCTGCTGCGGGTTTCGGGTTCAAGGGGCGTTTGGGCATGGGTGGGCGGTAGCAGGGTTTAGAGTGGGGGCCTTCGGTGCTTGGGTGAGGCGTTCGGGCCTTAGGGTTCAAGCGGCCTAGGTTGAAGGGTTCCGGATTTAGGATCCAAGGGCCTTCGGTGTTGAGTTTAGGGTTTAGCCCAAGAATGTCCGACACGTCATCCACTGCGGAATATGTGCCCTTTGTTTGGTGTTAAGTAGGACCAGGATCTCTCCATACTGTTGTTGATATAAATCCTGCATTACCTTAAGGACTCTAAACTATGGGAACTGTGGTATATCCCTTATTATGGGCAATGCAGGATTTATACCATCAACCGTAAAAGAGGAGCCTTCAACTCTGGAATCACAGGATAGCCCTTATTGCCGGACATCCGCAGAGCCCCACATTACCCTTTAGCCTACAGCTGATCTTAGGAATGGCAGCAAAACCTGAGTGATGTGAGGATGGAGGAGCTTCAGGGTTTAGGGTTTAGGGGTTTAGGGGTTTATGGGTTCAGGGTTTAGGGCTAAGGCCCCCACTCCAGCAGGGGCAGCAGTCGCTGCGACCGGAGCGGCTGCATACGCGTACGGGGACTGGTAGCTGACAGTTGGTACGTACGTGGGCGCAGCAGACAGCTGCTCGGTGGTGTATGTGTACTGAGGCTGCGCGGTGTAGACTGGACCGGGATATGAGTATGCCGGGGCAGGCTGTGCGTAAGTGTATTGCGCATACTCCATGCCTGCTCCAGGGATATAGGGCTGAGAAGAAATCTGTATCGGGGCCGGTGCGGCTGCAGCAGCAGAGGATGTCATTGGGACTGCTGCCTGAGATGAGCCTTGCACTGTCGCTGTCGTATAAGTAACAGGGGCTGGCGCGGCATATGCCTGCGGGATGTCCCCAGCGGGAGCGGCATAGATAGCCGGCGCAGGCTGCATCTCCATGGGAGGGGTGTATGAGGCAGGAGCCGCATACACAGGTGGGAGCTGGGGGGCTTCTGTGGGGGCCGCATAGATAGCGGGAGTGGGTCCCGCAGCTGGGGCTGGAGCAGCATATGTCATGGGCATCTGCTCGGGAGCAGCATACATCATAGGCTGCTGCTCAGGCGCTGCATAGATTGCTGGGGGGGCGGTTTGTGCGGCCGGCGCAGCATAGGTCATTGGTTGCTGCTCCGGGGCTGCGTAAAAGGCCGGTGCAGACGCGGGGGTTGGTTCCGCTGCGGGGGCAGCATAGGTCAGTGGCTGCTGCCCTGGGGCTGCATAAACAGCAGGTACGGGATCCGGTGCGCCCACTGCAGCTGGAGCTGCGTAAGTCATTGGCTGCTGCTCCGGCGCTGCATAGATGGCCGGAGTGGGTGCTGGGGCCGGTGCTGCAGCTGGCGCGGCATAGGTCATGGGCTGCTGCTCCGGTGCTGCATACACTGCCGAGGCGCTAGGAGCGGGCATGGTTATTGGGGGCAGCGTGTAGGTTACTGGCTGCTGCGAGTACTGCACCGAGGAAGCGGGCTGCGGCTGGGAGTATTGCACTGAGGAGCCCGTGCCTGTGGTGGCAGGTGCGGTAGCTGCTTGCACCTTGGCAATGGACTCCCAGGGCTTCACCAAACTCTCGGAGCTTAACTAAACAAGGCGATAAGAGTCATGTTCCGGGCCAAAGCAATTGTTTGAGCACATCGCGAATCAAGACGGCGACGAGCCAATGACAGCGGAAGCACTCTAAGAGCAGGAGATACATGGCGGAGACAAGGAAGCCGGGATGAGCAGAGGCACCTAGTACTGGTAGCGACTGGAATAATAGTACTAGTACTGCTCATGATGACTAGAAACAGTTTAACAGCAAGACTAAAAGCTCAATAGCGATAGCAGCAATGACAGTAGCACTCACACTAGCAGCCACAAGCAATGCTAACAAACATGACAGTAGTGCTTGAAATAACACAACAACACAACAATGACCACAACTGCAACAACCATAACATTCTCGCCGTTGCAACACACAAACTCAGCAACAAAGCAGTAGGCTGATAGCAATACAATCATACTAGTGCCGTATACGACAACAACTACATGCATGTACGCATGCATGTATGCATGCATGCGTGCATGCCTGTATGCATGTATGTATATGTATGTATATGTATGTATATGTATGTATATGTATGTATATGTATGTATATATTTATGTATATGTATGTGTAGGTATGTGTATGTATATGTATGTATATGTATGTATATGTATACGTGTGTGTATGTGTATGTGTATGTGTATGTATTTGTATTTGTATTTGTATTTGTATTTATGGTATGTATGTATGTATGTATGTATGTATGTATGTATGTATACATGCATGCATGAATGTGTGTATGTATGTATCTATGTATCTGTGAATCCATGTATGTATGTATGTATCTATGTATCTGTGAATCNNATGCATGCATGCATGTATGCTTGTATGTATGTATGCATGCATGCATGCATGCATGCATGTATGTATGTATGCATGGATGTATGTATGTATGTATGTATGCATGGATGTGTGTATGTACGTATGTATGNNCCCCCCCCCCCCCCCCTCATCAAAAGCACAGTCTAGACCACCAGACGCCTTAAGCCGAACAAGAAAGCGATCAATGCCAAACTGCACCGCGTGTGGCCCTGTTCTGCGGTTGCTGAGGTCGGCGTGAAACCTTAAACCCTAAACCCTANNCCCAAACCCTCAATCCCAAACCCTAAAACCTAAACCGTAAACCCGAAACCCTGAGGTCGGTGCGGCGCGGAATGCCAAAATTCTCATTGAGTCCCGACTCTGGAAGCAGTTCCATGCATCTCGGCGCAAAGCATTCTTTACCTAGTATCGGAACCTACTCATAGTAGGATCTTTTGCATTCTATTGAAGGGCACCTAGCCAAAGACCCGAAACCCGAAACCCTCCAACGAAGGAATTTTATGTGGCAGTTTCAGCCAAGTTCAGCGTCTGGTGGCCCTGCTAAGTCATTACCAAGGTTTGAGATGTGGCTGTATGCTGCCTAGAGCCGAAACCCTAAACCTGAACCCTGAACCCCTAAACCGTCTAAACCCCTAAACCCCTACACCCTGAACCCTAAACCCGAACCCCTAAACCCCTAAACCCTAAGCCCTACACACTGAACCCTAAACCCTAAACCCCTAAACCCAACAACCTGAGCCCTAAACCCTAACCCCTGAACCCCTAAACCCCTAAGCCCCTAAACCCTAAACCCTGAACCCTATAAACCTGAAAGTCGCGGGTTGGGAGTTGTTGTTGGGGAGTCATTGGGGAGTCGTCGGGTCCATGCGCTTGTTCAATGGTTTTGCGGTGTTATTATAGGGGCCATAATTTGCCAATACGGTACTTTAGGGTTCCTAAATACAGCTTTTGTACTGTACTATAATATACCACCAAACCCTAGTCTTAACACTATGTTTTGGGTGTTAGGCTTCAGGCCGGTTCCTCACACGAAGGAGATGCCCTTCTTGTGCATTTGTTTCCGAAGCCGGCCTAAACCGCAGACCCTAAGCTCTATGCGCAAAAAGCACTTGGAAGTCAAGGGCTTCCACCCTAGACCCTAAACCCGATATAACCTGCCTTTTGTAAGGGCTTATATAAAGAAATCATAATAAGGAGCCCCAAACAGCTAGGTTATTTGGGGTCTAGGCAAACCCTAAACCCCCAAAGCCCTACTTTGGGCTATAGGATTGGTTGCATAAGGGCTTATGGTTTAGGACAGGATCTAGGCTTCAGGGCGTCGGCTACAATACGACCCAACTGGACCTAAACCCTAAACCCTAAACCCCTAAACCCTAAACCCTAAACCTTCACTTAACCTCTCAGAAGCCCTTGAATCCTCCTCTGAAGGCCCTTGTGAAGCCGCCTTAGAGCCTCCCCCTGGAAGCCTTTGAAGTGTCTTTAAAGCACACTTTGAAACACCAGGTTGGCGACCGCATTGACGAGTGCGTGCCATGCTCAGACAGTCGTTTTTTGGTTTTAGGGTCGTATTTTGAAATCGGATGCTGTGGAATTTTCCGGGCCATGGAACGGATTTAGGTACAGTGAAAGTCTCGGCTAAACCCTAAACCCCTATAAATCCTAAACCCAAAAACAGACAAACCTCAACAGTGGCGCATCCCTGCCATCAGACATTTCAGACGCTAGAAACCCTGCACCTTCAAGGCCCTCAGCACCAGCAACAGCAACCCTTATGATGTCCAGAGTAATCCTACTACAACTAGTATGTATCCCTTGTAGTACTCGGCCTCATGTTGTTTATCGTGTTATGACACCCACTGGTTTGACGCTTGTTCAGAGTCGAGGAGTAGTGTTAATTAAGGGCCGGGTATATGATTACTATTTTGTGCTTTGGCTTTTCAGCTCTCTTGGGGCAGCTTAATTGCTATGTGAGCTTGCATGCTGCGCCTGAGGGTTTAGCGGTTTAGGGTTTAGAGTTTTTGGTGTTCGGAGGTTGGTAGGCTTGGGTCTCGGCTCTAGAATTCTGGCTCTTTCGCTTAATATAGGGGCCTTAATAATTAGAATAGGGTTTGGGGTATATTATGCTATAATTATACTAAGGAACCCCCAAAACCCTGTTCCAATTATTAAGGCCCCTACATTATGCCTTCGACTCTAAGGTTCAGGTTTTGGAGCTTCGCCGACCAGGCCGGGATGTTGGCTGAAACCAGGTTTCAGGCTCAGCCCTAAACCCTAAAAACCGAACCCACCACCAGGGAGGCAGTCAGAGCCCTGAGGCATTTAAAAAAGCAATTGGGGTTTAGGGTTTAGGGTTTAGGGTTTGGGGCGGTTATGTTATGGTAGTTTAAGGTAGCCGACATTGCTATTCCAAACTGCTAGAGAAACCGTATAGGACCCGACCCGATTAAACTCCGATAGAACCCCTACTTGGAGGGTCGGGGGACGTAGTAAATGGGCAATAAGTAGATTTATAAGCACCTTAATCGGGATCCTAACTCAGGTTATGATACTTATATGGTAGAAGCCCAAAAGTTGGAAACCCCATAGCCTCACTCCTTAAGAGCCATATATAGGGAATCCCAGCACAATTTGGCCTTTATCCGGTTTCCAACTTTTTAGGCTTTACTATAGCTCTATAAAATAGCTACTTACTAAGTCCCCCGATCCTCCAAGTAGGGAGACATGAGGTCGTCAAGGAGGTGGAGCTCGACAAGCGCCGCTTTTGCGTCACGCTGCAGAACGCCGGAAGCCGAGCAGGGCGAGACCTCAGCTGGGGTTAGGGGCTTACCCATAGACCCCCTAAGTAGTTCCTTTTTAATGGTTTGTATGTAGAATCCTATAAGGTAATCCCAAGAAGGAACTACTTAGGGGCCTATGGGTACCTTAACCCTAAGTAACCGGTTGTTTTGGGGCTCCTCACTATGAGTTCCCTTATGTACGTAACGAAGTCCAAACAAACGTAGGTTCGTGAGGGCCAGGTAGGGTTACCTAGAACCCCCCTACTACCCTTCATTCTGGGTTAAATACACCCGGTCGAGGACCATAAGAGCTCTAGTAAAGGGTGGTTGGCGGGTCCTGGAGGGGTTGGCCTTAGGAAGTTATGTATTTTTTTGAGGTTTAGGGCTTACGGCGAAACTTGAGCTGAAGAGTGGAGGCCCGATTGGTAGCCATCGTTTTCAGGGGTTCTTTACGAGATACTCTAAGGGTAGCTTTCGGAGGACGCGCCAGCATTCTAGTGGTTCATATTACGAACCTGACGTTCGAACATTCCACGATTTGTCGCCGGTTCTGAAGCTTCAACAATTACACATGTGCAAACAACACCGTATGTGATCCTCCTGCCGTTCCAACCCAGCATTGCAACCTCTCCGACTCCAACGTTCCACTTTGTTCCGATCCAACATTCCATCTAACTGCCCACTGTCCCGTCTATTGGACTAGACTAAACCCCTAAATCCTAAACCTTAAATCCTAAACCCTAAACCTTAAATCACAAACCCTGAAGCCTCTTAAACCCTAAACCCGGCACCTTAAATTACACCTGAAATCGATACACCCTAGACCCTTCAGGGCCTAGGGCGTAAGGTTTAGGGTTTAGGGCCTTCTAGGGTTAGGGTTTAAGGTTTAGGGTTTAGGGCCTTTTAGGGTTGGGGTTTAGGGCTTAAGGCTTAGGGTTTAGGGGCCTTTTAGGGCTAGGGTTTAGGGCAAGGCCATAGACACAGACGGTAGATGCAGCGGCGCAAGCGCAAATCGAAGGTTGGCACATTTGCTAGCCGACGGAACATAGCTGCTCCTGCGATCCCAAAAGTAGAACCCTGAACCCTAAGCCCCAAACCCTAAACCCTGAACCCTAAGCCCCAAACCTCAAACCCTAAACCTAAACTAAACCCCAAAACCATGAACCCGAAGCCTAAAGCTAACCTCAAACTTCAATTCCAAAGCCTAAACTAACTATAGTCTCGTTTGTAGCTCCGTTTTTTGGACTACGTAACCAACTTTATTGTTAGGATCCTAGAAGGCAGCCCCAAAAAAGAATTGCAATGGAGTCTAGAGGTAACCCCAAAGCATATCTGAACCCCCAAAACTCGAATCGCCGCGGTGGAAGCGAGGCCGAAGCTGCTATCGCAGAGAACCGCGTGCCACTCGAGGAGCCTCGGGCTTAAGCTTTAGGGTTTAGGGGTTTAGGGTTTTGGGATTTAGGGTTTAGGGTTTAGGGTTTAGGGCTTAAGCTTTAAGGATGTTTGGGGTATTTAATTTGAGGCATTCAAAAGGCAGGAGCCTCAGGCTCATACCTGAAGCCCAAAAGTATGTAGAATGATGGCCTTTTATAGGTGTTTTGGGCAATGATTCTACCTACTTTTGGGGGGTTAGGTTTAGGGCTGTTTGGGGGGTTTAATTGAGGCATTCAGATGGCTACAGTTAAGGGCTTATAGGGTTTCGGGATGTTTAGGGTTTAGCTTAGGTATTAAGATTGTCAAAGTTCAGGACTTACAGGGTTTAGGATTTAGGACTTTGGGGATCTTCAGGGGTTTAGGGTTGAAGGTTCAGGGTTGAAGACGGCTCAAGGCTTGTATATAGAGTCTGGGGTGTAAGGTTTATAGGGTTTAGGGGTTATATAGGGTTTATAGGGGGGGTAGGGTTTATAGGGTTTAGGGGTCCAGGCAAGGGCTCTGCCGGCAGGGTAGGGTTTAGGATTTGCTCTGCCTACCTGCCCGCATGTTGGCCGCTGTGACCATCGAAGGCTTGGGCTCTCCACTTTCAGTTTTAACCGTTACCTTAAGCTACCATAACCTACTCTTTTAACACGGTTTAGGGTTTAGGGTTTTTATACAAACCCGAATGCAGATTTATAGGGATCACCACAAAAAAAAGAAGGGTTTGGTAGCTCAAGGTGATGTGAAAGTAGGCTGAAGGCCGTTACTGGTTTAGGGTGTAGATGCTTAGGGCTGAAGGTTTAGGTAACATAGTGTCTTAAAAATTAATTAGAATAGGGTTTTGGGGTATTATAATAGTATACTTATGATATAAGGAACCCCCAAAATAGTACTGGTAATGATTTAGGCTTCTATATTAGGGGTAGGCTTGGGTCGGCCCCCTCTGGGGGCGAATGGGGCGTAGTGGCTGCATCTTCACAGTCACGGTCCCATTGTTTTGCGTCGGTTTCTGACAGTCTACTATAGGGGCCTTAATGATTACCTATACTGTTTTGGTGGCTCCTTACCATAAGTGTAGTATAATATACCCAAAAACCCTATTCTAATTATTATAAGGCCCCTACACTTTTAGCTGTGGCCTTTCTCAGAGTCCGCATTGAGGCACGGGGTCCCATACAATGGCTATAACTTCTAAACCTTTAGTAGACCACACAGCTAAGCCTGCACTCTTAAACAACTAATATAAGTTTAGGGTTTAGAAGCCACACCTAGACTCCACTACTATTTTTTTGTTGCGCCTGACTACCTACTACTGAGGAACATGGATGCCGTCTCAAAAGCTAACTACGTATTCAAAGGCTCCGAATGAATTCTTGAATCCACACAGTAAGCTCCTAAACTCCCAAAGAACTAAATCCCATCAACTAAGTTCCGAAGGCCGATGGACAGATGGGATACTGCCCCAAAAACCCCAATAACACTCAATGACAAAGATGTGCGTGAAGACCAAAGCCCTTAGAAATCCGGAGTCTTCCCTAAACCCTGAACCCCTATAACCCCTAAACCCTAAACCCCAAAACCCCTAAACCCCCAAAACCCCTAAACCCCCTAGACCCTAAACCCCACAAAACCCCTAAACAAAGCAAAAAACCCCTAAACCCCCCAAACCCTAAACCCCCTAAACCCCTAAACCCTTAGCTCTCTGGGCGTAGGATCTTCGCGAGGGCGACCTGGCACTGACCCTATCATCCACTGGGCTCCCTGTTCTCCCGGTTTAGGGCTTAGGCTTTAGGGTTTAGGGTTTAGGGGTTTGGGGTTTGGGGGTTTAGGGTTTAGGGATGAATGTAGGGTTCAAGCTTCGGGGTTTAGGGTTTAGGGATGAGTTTGTAGGGTTCAAGCTTCGGGGTTTAAGTTTTTGGGCCTTACAAAGGTAGGTTATTTGGGTTTGAGGTAGAGTTTGGACTACCGTAACCTACCTTTTTTGCTAGGTTCTTATTAAAGACCCGAATATGATAGAACTTGTAGGGGTCCTACAACAATTCTAGGAGTTTGGTAGTTTCAGGTGGGGTTTCGGGTTTAGCTGAGGGGTAGGGTTGAGTCGTGTTTGGAAGGTTTGCTATACGGGCTGTGAGGGTTTAGGGTTTGGTGTCACTTCTTTTCATTGAAGTAGATTTCCTCCAGCAGGCAGGTTTTTGAGGGCAACACGCGTAGTTCACGAACACGTGGACGCTCTAGAGATTATTCCTGAAACTCCATAGACTTTATCACCAGTGGTTGAAGCTGAAGTTGTCAAGTTTGTTGCTTTTGGCACTATCCATAGGTTTTGCAAGGATGGTGTTCGAGATTTTCTGGAGTTGTGTTCGAGTTTTTTGGGCAACCAATCAAAATTCTGCACCACCTGACATTACGGATCTTCATAAATTTCAAGCGCAGTGATTGAGGGGTCTGGAATTGCACACCTGTCACACATTAGGGCCCCCAAAAAGGACATCAGCATAAACATGAGGATATCCCTACCTCACCGGGCTCCAGTTTTAAAGGAACCCAAAACCCAAAACCCTAAACCCTAAACCCAAAGGGTTTACAAACCCTAAACCCCAAGGGTCCTAAGTCCTAACGGTTGCTTACGTGCTGTTTGGAGCGCCCACAGAGAGTCCCTTGAAGGACCTTATAGAAAACCATGAGAGGGCAACCTTCCGAGTGCACCTTAGGCTACCATACCCACAGGCCCCTAAGTAATTGCTTGTTATGGTTAATATTTAGAATCCTTTAAGGTAATCCCAAGAGGGAACCACTTTGGGGCCTATGGGTAACCTACCTCTGTTTTTAAGGTTTCTATCAATCTTCTCATGCAATCTATCGCGGCACTAAAGTAGGTTATAGCTAGTTTAAGCCAGGGTTCAGGGGTTTGCTCACAGGTCTGGTAATTACTGTAGTTCAGACTTGAGGCAGGTGTAGGTTCCCGCTTCCGGGAATGAGGGCTTCTGGCGGTAAGGGAGTCAGGGTGAAGAGGTCAGGGCTGAGGGTTTAGGGCTTAGGGTTTAGGGTTCCGGGTTTAACGTTTAGGGTTCAGGGTTTAGGGTTTAAGTTTCAGGGTTTAGGGTTTCAGGTTCAGGGCTTGGGCGTTTGAGGCGTAAACTAACGAACTAGGGATTACATCAGGACCTGTGGTGGCAGCTGTTGACTTTACAATGCTCGCACTGACTTTATGCAGGAGTTCTACAGTTTCTAGCACACCCCAAAAATCCTCAGCACGAAGGCCTCTTATCACTGAAGCCCTACACTCTCCGAAATGCTTAAATCCTGATCGCCCGTAGATTATGCATGCCTCTACATGAGCACGAGCGAGCCCGGAGCCTGCGTAGGAGCCCGAATACTTTTAGGAGTATCGGAGAAGCTCGAAGAAGGGTTTAGGGTTCAGGGATGTACTGCAGTGCTTTTAGGAATCGTTTTATATCTTTAATAGTAAACTACAACTCCAAGGGACTATATAAATAAAATTGTTAGTTATGCTGGTGAGAAACGCGCTGAAGACGAAATGCTGACCTTTTGTTGGCTCAAGCAGATCTGCGCTAGCTCGGTGAGATGTTAGCCTGCTCCTTCGAGCATATCTTCTCTGGCTTTAGAGTGAAATGATGTCCCCTGGCATCACATCATCACGTGTGGAGTTTGACTTTACGGCTGTAAGGCTCCAGGATAAAGCTGGGCCCTGCAAAGCTTACTCGGTACATAATACCTGACTTATATGAACCTGGTAGGGTCCAGGTAGGAGATAGGATGCCCAGAGACTCCAAAGCCCCTTAATTAAGATAGTTAGATGGGGTTCTAAAAGGGTTGTGTAAAGGCCTTGTAGAGGTTTTGTGCGCTTTTGTGGGGTCTCTACAGGATTTCAATTGGTCCTCTAAGGGTTTTCGAAGGTTTTGCAACGGCTTAAAAAATCTTGCAGAGGTTCAGAAGGCTTATGCGGCTCATGGTGTGAATTTCGCTCCCTGATTAGTCGATCCTGCTTTCTTAATGGATAGAATTGGAACAGGATTTAGGGTTTAGGGAGGAATCCTGGTAGTCTAAGGGCCTTAGAGACAGACGTCTAGTTGCTCAGGACGTCTACATCAGCTTGGAATGGGTTTCTATCATCTAACTTCCGGCCCGGTTCTTTTGCGAGGTACCGTGTCTACATGAGGCTGTTTCCTCTTATACGCCCGAAGAACCTACTCGTAGAAATGCTACGTTGCCTTGCACCCTAAATCCTCGACCCAGACTTGAACCCCTAGGGTTTTGAAGCCAGAACGACCCCAAACCTTTCCCAACACAAGGCGCCCAACACTCTGTCGTGCATGCAGTATTTAGACTTCTATTCAGGAATTAGTGAGTACTTGGAGGTTCATGATTATAAGCAAAGCAGCTATAAGGGTAACCCATATTATATATTATATATCAGGGGACTTATATAACCCTTTTATAACTACCCGTGAACCACCAAGTAGTTCAGGCACTTGAAAGGACTAGTTATTAGCCAAGCTCTCAAAGCCTGAAGAGCCCTGCACCCAAGAGAGTGCTGCAGAGCCCTAGGCACCATATATATATATACACATGTATACATATACATATATATATATATACATATGGGTGGTTCTCCAAATTAGGGTCCCTAATAGGGTCCATTTTACAAGGGTGCAGTGCTGTTTCGGGGCTCTAAACACAGACCTGATTTAGAGAGCTACCTATATCCTAACATGTAGCAAAGAAGCTGAGGAAGGTCGTTTACCGTCGATCCTTCATCGATGTCGACGACGAGGAGGACGGCTAGGTTTCGGCTTGGGGGTTCGGGGTTCAGGGTTTGGGTTTCGGGGTTTGGGGGTCGGGGTTTGGGGTTCGGGGTTTGGGGTTTAGGGTTGGTTTTTTCTGGGGGCTTGCGGGAACCTAAACCGCCGTCGGCAATATAGGGGACATAAGCATACACACACACACACATTTACTTACCAGTTCGCGCTTTAGTTTTAGGGTTGGGGGGTATGTAATTTCACGACTGTGTGCACTCATGCCCCAAGGCATTTGGCTCGAAGGTAGTCTGCATGGTAGTTCCTTTTGCTTGGTTCGCGAAAGTGTTAGGCTTCCGGGTTTACGTTATTGTTAAAAATCCGAATAATGAAAATTACAATTGATGAGATTGTAGATGGATCAGATTGTAGATGGATCAGGAATTGCTCTAGAAGTCCGTACGTAATGCTGTACGCGGCGATGCGGAGCACTTCTGCAGACCCTGAGTTCTCAGTCGTGCTCCCGGGCATTCATTGAAACAAATCGCCATGAGGATCCCGCTATTAAGAAGCTTCAAAGAAGATGGTTTATAAACCTGAGATCTAGGCTAAATCTTACTACGGCACCCTCTGGTGCCCTAAACCCTAAACCCTAAACCGTCTTTTTGGAGTGTATACCTGCTACAGGTAAGCCTTTGGAGCGACGCGGATGCTGAGTGAAAGGGGCCAGTACACTTAAAAAAAAAAAGAAACCCTAAACCCTTACTACGGCACCCTCTGGTGACCTCATGACACCCGTTTTCAATGCCGACGAAGCAAGCCCTTGCACGAAGCTCCAAAGACCATTTTACACACAGGCCCTAAAGAGGCTTAGGGGTTTAGGGGTTAGTAAGGGGTTAGGGGTTTAGGAGTTTAGGGTTCAGGGGTTTAGGGGTTTGGGGTTTAGGGGTTTAGGCTTTTAGGGTTTAGGCTTCAGCCCGGGAGGCTAAACTCCCAGGTCTTGAGCCCAAGGCCTACAGAGTAACCCCATCTTAAGGGGGCTCCCCATAGGCTCCTAGGTAGTTCCCTTTTATGGTTTTTATTTAAAATCCTCTAAGGTAAGCCCAAAAAGGAACTACTTAGGGGCCCATGGGTCAGTACAAGATTTAATCATCTACTCTCCCAAATGCTAGCATGGCTGGCATAGCTAGTACTACCCGAAGTTCAACTCCCCAGTTACTATGCCCTGATGGCAAAAACAAGAACAACCCCTTGTGAAACCCTGCCGAAAGTGTAAATTCATGTTCGGTACCTTGTTATTGGGTCCTCTGGGCCCTTCCGGTTACCGGTGATGCCCCTAAGACTGCCCTACACCCTACCCATAGGCCTCTAAGTAGTTCCTTTTTTATGGTTTATGTTTAGAATCCTTTCAGGTAATCCCCAAAAAGGAACTCGCCTATGGGTAAATCCTGAATACTAAGCCCGAAGAACACCCTAAACCCTTAGACGCAGGAATCGCCGGCTCCGAGCATTTTCCGCTCGCGAAGTGCTCCACCGGCTCGGGACCGTGAGCTCCAATGGGATGCCGAATCGGACCAGGCACAGGGGTTTAGGGCTTAGGGCTTAGGGTTTAGGGTGTAGGGTTTAGCAAGAAGGCCGGCAAGCAAGCAAGCGAGCGCTTCAAGACCTTTCTAGGTGTTTGCCAACGTGCGTTGAACTTGGAGTTCAGCGCCAACCATTTACTTAAGAATCTAAATATGCACCATAAAGAAGAACTACTTAGGGATCGATAGGTAGAGCCTTATGCAATCACTGAGCCTCCACCCCTAAAGGTTGAGGGTTTCGGAGGAAGCACAATGGTTTGTCGTTCCTTCGTCATGTCTGTGCGGGGGGCACGGATCAGGATTCACGGTTTACGGTTTAGACATTGGCCTGACACTATCACTCGCATCGAAAGTACCTAGATACCAAGCACCAGCCAGCACACGGGTCTATCAACCCTAAACCCCTAAACCCCCAAACCCTAAACCCTAAGCCCCTAAACTCGAAACCCCCAAATCCCTAAACCCTTAAACCCAAAACCCTCAAACCCTAAACCCTAAACCCCAAGCCCTGACTTTAAAAGGGATCCCAGCACGGACCCCAGCAATGCTACAAGTCGGGCCCTCATTATCATAGCAGCTCATAACGGCAATCGGATTTTGGAAGAATCGGGTGTCGTTCCAGCGTATCGTCCGGATAAAATGCTACGATGATCACCCCTAAACCCTAAACCCTAAACGCTGGTACGGTGCTCAGAGCATTGCTGCAAGGCCCCAGCTCTACTACTTGGAGGTTCATTGGTAGTTATAAGTGGGGTTATGAGTCCTCTAATATGTATAGTTACCCTACTTATAACCCCATTTATAACTACCCATGAACCTCCAAGTACGGCTCCAAGGGACTCGTGTTTTGGTGTCTGGCGGACGGCAAGGGACTTTTAGGATGCTTTGAGCTCAATATGGGAGTTTCCGAAAGGTACGGGGTACCTTATTTTGGGGTCCTTATGGCAAGGATCCTACAATTTGGGGTACTAAATTAGGGTCCCCTATTTTCGGAAACCCCCATATGCCCATATACATGCATGCCTTCGTCCTTGTTTGTTTTGATTTTTGTTGATTGTTCTGCTTTGCTCGGCTTGTGTTTTGTTAAACCCCCATATTACACCATCCCATGCACTGCCAGCCGAAGTTTTCTCGTAGTTAGAGGCCCACAGCATCCTCACCCCTTTCATGAAACCGCCCTAAACCCTAACCCTAACCCCCCCCCACCCCCTAAAAGTGTCCAAAGTACCAATATAGTAGAATGAAGGTTTGCTTTATAAGGAATTCTTATTATGATTTTTCAAAGTTTCCCCCCATAGCAGTACCTAGGACCCTTTGGGCCCTAAACCCAAAACCCCCGAATCGTCAGCCCACCAAGGCCCCCAAAGCCTCTCCGCGCTGCATCTGCCGCAGGTGAACAGAGAGCTGGAAGACCTCGCACAGAGGGCACAGGAAAGCTGCGGGATGTCGGAGAGTTCTTAGGGTTTAGGGTTTAGGGCTTAGGATTTAGGGTTTAGGGTTTAGGGTATAGGTTGACCGTTTGGTGGGTTAGGGTTGAGGGCTTAGGCTCTGGTTTACGTAGTGCAAATACTGTTCATGATACAGATCCTGCATTACCTTATGGACTCTAAACGATGGGAATTATGGTATGTTCCTTATTATATGGGTAATGCAGGAGTCATATCATCAACCGTATTTATTGAATTTCTTGGCTATAAGGCGACACTGTTCCAAGTTGCCTCACCCTGAACCCCAAACCCAGAGGCTTTCGAGTTTGGTCTTCCCCGGGTTTTTGGAATGAGTCGCCTGGCAGAAATCTGGGGTTTAGGGTTCAGGTTGCAGGGTTCAAGCATTCGACAGGTGGCCTAAGGAAGTTACTCTTGGTAGGTTATAGTGTTCAAAGGAGCATGTGGGATGTCAATGGATGTCAATGGATCCCTAGCGGAGATTCAGAATGACGATCTCCTCTTTGCAAGGATCTTGTATTCAACGGGCACCTTGTACATTCCTTCCTTAGCCCTTGCAAAGGAAACGCTTAAAGTTCTTATAGGCTCAAAAACCATAAGACTGTGTAAGCCCTCAACAGGCAGTTCAGGAACACTACCAATTTTGAGAATTAGGATTCTGGGGTTGGTGAAGGCTTGGCAGGTTCAGGGCTTAGCGGTGTTGGGGCCTCCGGGGTCTAAAGCCCTCTTTAGGGTTTATGGTTTCTAGCGTCAAGATCGACGCTGCCGGATGGAAGTAGACAGAATTGGGTAGTTAGCTGGCAACAACAGAATGAAGGAGCCACCTGGCCTACACAATGGCCCCCAAAACGGTTCATTGTAAGACGGTCCCAGTAGAGGATTTCACTGTGAAAGCTGAAGCCGCAAACCGTTCGTCCCCTACGAGAACCGTTTAGTCAAAGAACGGCCGACAACAGGAACTTCTTCCCGTGCTAGTTTGTGGCTACAGAGCCGAAGCATCGGACAACGAGGAAGGGCCGGGGATACAGGGGTTTAGGGGCATTGGAGTGTGGAATTCCGAGTGTGGGATTAGGGTCTAGGCCTTATGGTGTAGGGTGCAGGGTTTAGTATCTACGGCTGAGGGTCTCGGGGTGTGAAGGATCGCCCTCGGGTTGGCGTGTTTAACTTTCATGTCCAGCTTTCTTTGTGTTTTAGCATGCAGCTTACAAGTTCACCTTTTTCCCGAGGGTTATTGTACCTAATTATGTCATATAGTAAATCCTAAATACATAGGCCTCAAATTCTTAAGTGGGTTCCTATGTGGGTACTTCCGGGCCAATGTATACGCTATATAGCTATACCTTAAACCTCAAACCCTAGACCCTACACCAGATAATGGGATTGCTCATGTTTCTCCTTCGCCGAATTTGGTGAACTTGCCTGGTCTTGATGGTGAGCTTCGTGGTATCTGAAGTGAGCCATCCTCGGCATCTTCCTCGACGTCCTCAACCATCACGCTAGGACAACAGCTTTTGTGCTCTGGTGGTACGTCTTCAGTCTTCTACCTCGACTACAGGGTTAAGTGCACCGTGGACTTGAAACCTTCTGCATCGTTCTTTGCCTCGCCTTTGTCTACTTCGTCTTCTGTCTCTGGAGCGGTGGTGGCCACGCCGTGGATGTTGACCACGCTACACAGGTTGACATGGATCTTCACCACGACAACTCACTGGATGAGTAACAACGATAGGCGGACGGTGGCCATTGAGGAGTGTTTGGCGTGGACTCATTCAGCTCCTTCTTCCACACCAAGCAATGGTGCCACGATGGAGGCAAACACTTGGGCAGGGGTGTCGAGGCCTCCAACCATGGCCCCAGTGTTTTTTTGTTTTAGGGTTTTTAGGGTTGTTTTAAGGGGTTTTTAGGATTTCTAGGTGTTTTTAGGGACCTAGTGCAAGTGGCCGTGTACCGCCAGTTGCTGGGGCACCTGCTGTTCTCATTCAACCTGGTTTTTTTCCAGATACTCTTGAAGCACCTAAACCGCAAACCCTAAACTTCCTAAACCCTAAACTCTAACTCTCTCTCTCTCTCTCTCTCTCTCTCTCTCGTGCTCGGATAACTGGCCCTGAACCCTGAACCCTAAACCCTAAATCCTAAACCCTAAACGCTATAAACCCTAAATCCTAAACCCTAAACCCTAAATCCTAAACCCTAAACCCTAAGTCCTAAACCCTAAATCCTAAACCCTAAATCCTAAACCCTAAACCCTAAACTCTGGAGCTCCTCGCCTGAGCTGGAGCCACACGCGGCGGTTGGCCTTCGGCGCCGAGCCTGGCAAGCAAATGCTCGTCGTCTCCATGTTGAGGCTTCTGTCGAGCTGCCTTCTATAATAATATAACAGAATGTAATATAATATAGTATAATATAAGATAATATAATATTAAATTATATTACATTGTATAATAAAACATAGCCGTCGGCTTCTGGCCATCGGAAGGAGATCGTGACCTCTCTACCTCGTCCAGCTCAGTAAATCAGTGCCTGTCTCCAACTTCCTTCCCCCCCCCCCCACCAGTGTGGAGCAGCCTACGCTTCCGCGACGTGACCGTGTACGCCATCGTCGCACTGCTCCGGTACTGGTGGATGGTGGTGCTTCGCTCGCTGATCTCGTGGGTGCTGTCCCTTTCAGTATGCCGTCATTAGCTGTTCATCATGAAGGACGAAGTCGTAGTCGTGATGCAAGTGGAGGCTCGTCGGATGTGACGGTGTCGGATGTTGATGAAAATACGAGCTGAGCTACCCCGTGAGTGCTGTGCTTTGTGCAGGTGATAAGGTGTGTGGTTGCTCGGTTGTAGTGTAAGCCTCCACGGCTAAGAAAGAGAACCCTAAACCCTAAACCCTTAACCACAAACCACAAACCCTAAACCCTAAACCCTTAACCACAAACCACAAACCCTAAACCCTAAACCCTTAACCACAAACCCTAAACCCTAAACCCTTAACCACAAACCGCAAACCCTAAACCCTCACATGGGCCCTGAAGGTTCGGCGTGGGTTGAAATCCCGCCACACAAGCGTCAGACACCTTCTAATCTTTACACCCTACCCAGAGGCCCCCAAGTAGTTCCTTTTTGGGATTACCTTATAGGATTCTAAATATAATCCATAAAAAGGAACTACTTAGGGGCCTATGGGTACAGCTCAAGACTCTTTGGGGTTTAGGAATGAGCCTGAATGCCCGTGGTGGCTGCCTTTAACCCTAAACATTATACACCCTAAACCCTACTAGCAACCCTACCCCTGAACCCGTAAGCTCGCAGACCTTAAGCCCCAACGATTGAGGACACTGCAACTGCGACTACCGCAACCCAAAGCTCTACCGTACTCGAAGGCTTCCGATTCTGGCCTCGGGGATCCTTTATTGGGATGCTCTGATGGGAGCTATGAGAGTCTCTTCAGGATGCATGTGTTCTATAAGTTTAGGGTTTAGGGTTTACGGATGAAAAGGGTTTGGGGGATTAGATATGTTCTATGATAAGGATGAGGGGTGTTCTGAGATAGTCGGGACTTTGAGATCATCATGTTTTCGGGGATGCGACTGTAGGGCTTCATGGTGTCTAAGGAGTTGAGCCCTAAACACCCGAAAGTTTTAAATTCCTAACCCCTAAAGTCATTGGTCTTGAAAGGTGCTGCAAGATGCCAGAAGTGGGCGGTTCTAGGCCTTCAGCTAGAAACCCTCAAATCCCCAAACCTGCCCCGTAGAACCTAAATCTTAAGTCCTTTGCCACAAGCCCCAAAGCACCAAGCCATGATCTGGCACTTCAGTGTAATTAACGTTTGTGTGGTTACCTTAGTTTCCTCTGTGGAGCGGAGTTTCGGATTCGGAGTATCGTTTTGGCGGATGGTTGCATTCGGGTTGGGGGCTTAGGGGCTTTGGGTTTACAGTAGGGTTTAGGCTTTAGTGGTTAGGGCTTCAGGGTTTGAGGTTTAGGGTTTGTGCTTAGGGTTCGGAGGGCTCAGGGCTTAAATGTGTAGAGTTTAGGGAATCAGGCTGCTCCATATCTCTCCGAAAACGCTTCGGATGGTTGTAGCATGTTTCAGGGTTTTGGTTTCTTTTCAACGGCTTTCAATGTACTCATATGCATTTACTTCCCTTTGAGGTCTACGTATCTACCATGTAGGTATATAGGGTGGGGGCCTTTGCTGCGCCCCTGCATGTCAGAGTCACCCTTTGCAACACGCAGTTTCCCGAAGCAGTCATTCAACCCTAAGCCCTCTTCCCTGGACCCCAAACCCGAAACCCTACAGCCTAAACCCTAGTAAACCCTAAACCCGAAACCCCAAAGCCTAAACCCCAGGCTTGGAGTAGTTTAGTGTCGGATTGGAGCCGAGTGTTCAGGGTCTGAGTTGCAGGGTTCGGGGCCTTTCGAAGCGAAGTTCCCACATCCAGTAACAACGTTGCGACAAGGAGTTTCGGGTTCAGGGAGCCACCAATCCTACTTCGAGGTTCATGGGTAGTTATATGTGGGGGTTATACGTGGGGTAACTATACTTATAACCGATATTACTACCGTTATAACCCCACTCATAAATACCCATGAACCTCCAAGCACCACTCCTAGACCCCCAACTTTCCGGCAACTTTCCGGGTTGCAGGTTTCGGCCTGAACTGTTTAGGGAAGCATTCAGTGGCTAAGCAGCTTCCTCAGAAGACCCTACCTAAACCCCCAAAGGGTAGGTAAAGCAATGGTTCAACACGTACAAATTGCTATTATTCTACACACTTTTGGGGTTCAGGTAAGGGTAAATGAACTTGTATAGTCTACACATTGACCCGAAATTACCCATCTACAAACCCTCTTACGGCCAAAAAAGCCTATACTATAGAGGTACGTGGACCCTTCGGGAGATATCCCACAACAGTTGGAAATGAACATCCCGAAACCCAAGTAACCCGAAATCCTCCAGACCCAGAGACGTTCGGGGTTCAGGATGCAGGCTTCACCTCTCCTCCATGATGCTTATGATACTGCAGAGTTGCGGGGCGGTTGCTTGTGTTAAATTGATCCTCCCAGCGCGCAACTATCTCTACACCCTGAACCCTAAATTTTGAACTGCATGTTTCATGTATAGGGTGGTTTTGAAAAGAAGCGCAGGCTCGGACTCTGAGCCGGCGCTCACGGAATCGACGCCTACACCGGCAAGCGATATGTGTGAGACTAGGATCCAGGCAGGTGTCGGAATACTTTGTCTGCCCACCTCCACCTTAAGGGTCCGAGTCCGATTAATGACTTATCAATCACATACTCTCCCAATGCTCATCTACACAACTACAATCCCGACCAACTCTGTGAATGCATCCGAGACCCCAAGCACTTAGGGTTTAAGCCTCAGGTCTTTTGGACTTGTGGCTCAGAGGTAATGGTTTCGGGCGCTGAGTTTGAGGGCTTGGCCCTTAAGGAGAGGTTGGGGCTCTCGGGCGAAGGTGGATCCTGATGCTGTGAATCCAGCACCGCCTCTCGACCCTGGCCGCAATGGCCGCCAAGCGGAGGTGGATCCCCCTACGGGTCCATGTGCCCAAATAGTACTTAGATACGTCGGACTTAAAGTAATCCCTATACAGGTAGTATGGGGTTCTACGATTTGGGCACATGGACGCTTAGGGTCCGGGTTTAGGGTTTGCTTACCAATACTATTTGGGGGGGTTCCTTATTATAGTTACAGTTATAGGCTTTTATAAAACCCAATTATTAAGGCCCCTATATTATGCTCAGGCTTTTGGGTCAGTTGCTACAATATTCTGCTGACTGCAGACCGCTTTCCTCTCTCCGTCTCCGCCACGGTAAATATATAGCAACCCCCAAACAGTTGGAATCCCGATGATGGCCACATAGTGCTGGGATTCCTTAAACATTACTCTTAAGGATTAAAGGCTATTGGGTTTCCAACTTTTGGGCTTCTGCTGTACCCGCTTACATGCATAATCATTAAGGTGTTATGCGATGCGTTTGATGAAATGATTCCTAAACCATGCCTGAACCACTCAAAGCCAACTTGTTACGGACCCAAAAAGGGGAATCGTACTATAGTTTTGGAGTGTTTAGGTAAACCCTGACCCCTAAAGCAAGGCTAATGATCGAAGCACGCGTTTCGAGCTCAAGTCGGCACAGTGCTCCGCCGCTTCGACGCGAGCCTGCGTGCAACGGGACTAGCCCAAGGCTTTAGAGACCGAAGTTCCAGATCAACCCTTTTACCTGAAGCCCTATAACTGGCCCTAAACCCTGAACCCTAAAACCCTAAAGCCCTAAAATCCCCAAACCCTAAACCCCTAAATTCCTGCACCCCAAAACCCTAATCCCCTGAACCCTGGAGCCGGCTCTAAACCCTAAACCCACAGCCTTACCTATAGTCTCCATTGCAGTCCCTTTTTTTGGTTGAACCAATTTTATATTAAGGATCCTAAAAGGTAACCCCAGAAAGGAACTACAATGGAGACTATAGGTATATCTTCATCATCAAGACCAAGCTGAAGCCGACACGACCCGTTAGGCACTGAATAGGAACCAAAACGGTCCTAAGTAGCTATACAAACTAGGGTGTCTATATTATAGGTCGAATTTATATGGGCTATTTATGAACTGCTATTATGCTTAGGTAAGTATCTCCCATATAGGTACTTATGACCCCTTGGGGAAGTAGGTCCTGAGCCTAGCCGAATGTTAGAGCTTGGAGTTTAGGGGTTTAGGGTTTAGGAAGGACGAAACCCAACATCCTAAACTGTCCCAAGAGCATAGAGTTTGTCGAAACGCCCCGGTAAAACTTAAAGCTCTACGAAGGAAAACTCGACGGCTGAAATATGTTTGGCCAGTAGGGCAGAATGCCTCCCAACTGCCACGGAAGAGGAGGTCCCTTGAACCTCCAAAGCATATTATCATTATGAGCTCTTCAAAGCACGAGTCAGTAAACCGTAAACCCTAAGACCTAAACCCAAAGCCCTAGACCCCCTAACCCCTAAACCCGAAGCCCTAAGCTTCTCGGGAGTTGGATCGTGATGACGCTGACTCCGCATCACGTTTCAACCGTGGCAGCCGTGGCCATCCGGAGGTGGGATGCGGGTTTATCCTGGTGGGGGTGGAGTGTTAAGGGTTAACAACCTGGCACCCATAAAAAAAACAAAACAAACAAGCACTTCTTACATGTGTATATGCTTTTGTCTCTGTGTATGCATGTATGCATGCATACCCACCTCCCTACCTGCTTGCCTACCTACCTGACTACGTACCTGACTACGTACCTACCTACCTACCTACCTACCTACCTACCTACCTACCTACTTACTCACACATAATATGTAGGTATATACATACATGCATGCATACATACATACATGCATACCTACATACATACATACATACATACATACATACGTACATACGTACATACGTACATACGTACATACGTACTTACATACAAACATGCAAACAAACAAATATACATACATACATGCATACATACATACATGCATTCATACGCAATACATACATACATACATACATACATACATACATATATATGTATATATTACATATATATATATATGTGTGTATACACACGCACATGTGCGTGTGTGTGTGTCATCAGTGTTTAGCTGACATCGTTTACGTGACTGATATGCAGTATCTACATCTCGCCCACACTGAGCGTTCAATCTCTGAAATGCTGAATCCTAAATAGAAGTCCTAAAATCCTCAACCCTGTAGGCCCCAAAAGTCCAAACCATCAACCGTGCAGTGCGAACCTCCTCAAACCTGTAAATAGGCCCTAAAACTCCAATCCTCAGCCGTACATGCGAGCCTCCATGATGCCAGAACAGCTTGAGGCTCTGACCAAGCAAACTCTAGATCCCGATGACCTACGTAGCCCGCTACCGCTTCATGAAAAGAATTCCACGCTACCACCATAGGCAGAAGTCTGGCTTTATGAAGCTGCAGGGTTGGGTGCCTTAAACTACCAAAAGCTACTCTTCTGTAGCCCCCTATCTAAATTCTATGCTCGGGTTTAGAATAATGCACCTACAACAGAAAAGGTACCCTAAGCCCGAAACCCTAGAAGTTCAAGGTTGCGTCCAGGGAGAGTTCAAGCTGCGGGTTGAAGGATCCCAGGATTGAGGTGAACTGGTCGGGACTTCAGGGCTTACCCATAGGCCCCTAAGTAGTTCCTTTTTGGGATTAATCTAGGATTTCAAATAAACCAATAAAAAGGAACTACTTAGATCGAGGCCTATGGGTAGGGCTTAGAAGGTCGGGGGGGGACTCAATAAGTAGTTACATAGATTCATAGAGCTAAGGGTCTCAGAACCCCATAATCGGATCCCTACTAGGAGCCTTGGAACTCTTCTTATTACCTGCTTGCAAAGTCTCCCGACCCTCCAAGTAGGGATGTCTGAGCCACGCCGTCTGCCGCAGGTCTGTGGCAAGCCCTGCGGCTTAGCAGACTTTTGGACAGTGCTAAGCTACCCATTGGCCCCTAAGTAGTTCCTTTTCAAAACCGAATTCAGGGTGTTGCATGATTGGTCCAGGCTTCCCAGGCTCATCAACTTTTTTTGAAGTCTAAACCCCAGACACCTATGAGCGCTCGAAGACTAAAGCCTACAACCCTTCAAGCCCGAATTGCTAAGGGCCTTTTTTGCCAAAACCCTTAGCCCTAAAGATGTAAATCCTAGAAGCCTGATTGCCCTAATTACTCGGACCCTACTCCGACAGACAGACGTTGAAGCCTGACCTCTTCTCTTTCTGAAGGTCCCATATTCAACACACATAACACGGTTTAGGGTTTAGGGTATAGGGGCAAACGACCCCTGAAAAGCAATCCTACTCCATTCAGGCCCCTGCATTGCACTGGATGTTTAGCATTGAGAGAGGTGAGGGTTGAGGGTGGGAATTGCAGGGGTGAGATTCAGTGTTGGGGATATGGGATTTGGGGGTTTCCGCGTTGTGGACTTGTGGTGTAGGGTTCAGAGGGTTCAGGCTTTGGGATTGGGGTTTAAAGGTTTAGGGACTACCGGGTTTAGGATTGGGGCTTTGAGTGCATTGAGGTTGAGATTCGGTTTGGGCTTCTGGTTCCACTGCCATCGAGACTAGTTAGTTGTGCCAAGACTGCCGCAAAACTCCGTCAGCCTTCGACGCTTACGGCTTACGAGAACCTAAACGCTGCCTGCAGTACCCTGAACCCTAAACTCAGGAACCAAAAAGCATGACAACATAGCCTTTGGGTGGGGTAAAGAGGATATTTTGGGACCCCAACCCTCTGATGCGTGTTTCGGTGCTTTTTGGGCCTGTACATGCTCTACAGCCCAAACTTTCAGGCTCTGCGGTGCCTGCAGAGAAGTCTGTGTAAGTTTGTCATGGTTTTTTCGGTTCGGTTGGGCGTTTACCTTCAACTACCAAAACCTACTGTTTTGTAGGGTCCACATGCATTCTGCAGATTCTTAAAGTAGAGCCATCAGAACCTACAAAACAGTAGGTGTTGGCATTCTGAGACAGGGCTTAGGGTCTAGGGTTCCGGTTGTCAGATTTCTTTGGTTTTTGAGTTTAGGGCCCGGTTTTGTGATTCGATGTGCTAAAACAAGGTATGAGGTCGCCATGGCTTGCCAACACAGAAACACAGACAGCCCGAAATGAGAGCCCGTTTAGGAGCTTTCGGGGTTCCGGTTAGGGTTCAGGGTTTAGGGGTGTAGGGTTTTTGGAGGATTTAGGGCTTAGGGCTTCCTAGAGATCTTATCGAAAAAGCCCGCAACGAATTTTGCCAGGCATCTTCTTCTCGCTGGGAAAGTGCGAAAACGGGGACATGTGCGGCTATTGCCATCTCCGTCACCAGAGGCGCCCGCGAATTCCCGATCGCAGGCCGGGCTGGGGCCCCCACCCCCTACGTAAGTTGCTCGAGCAGACATATACACATAGATACAGAGGTAGTTGTAGATATAGACATAGATATAGATATATAGATATAGAGATCTGCAGAGACATGCACGTCTATATGTATACGTTTGTACATGTATGTATTTAGCAGGCATGCTGTAAGCACATATGAGTAAGAACTTAATTGCACCTGCATGTTTATCTGTATATATATATATATGTATGAGAGCGAGACAGCTATCGGCTATGACTATAGATGGGCGACTTGGTTTCCATGTTTGGCTGAAATAATCGTGGAGGCCGCATCGACCCACGCTGTTGAGCAATGGCAACCAGTTCCATTAGTTCTATTGCTGCGCTGCTACCTAAGCCCTCCGTTGCAAGTCCTTCCTAGACTTCCTAAACGTCAAAGTACCTGCTAAACCCTAAACCCCAAACCTCAAAACCCTTAAAGACTAACCTACACCAGGCCTAGCCCCTCAATATGGTTTAGGGCTTAGGGTTTAGGGTAAGAAACCACTGGTCCTAGACCTTCAACCCACCCTTCACATCAACACAAACTGGACCTTCAATGGCAACCTGGACCCGGATAAGCTAGCTACCTTCTACTTGGAGGTTCATGGGTAGTTATACGTGGGGTTATAAGTCCCCTGATGTTGGTTATAAGTATAGTTACCCTACTTAAAAAACTCACTCATAACTAGCCATGAACCTCCAAGTAAGGACTTGTATAAGGAGATCATAGTCAAGAGCCCTGAAAAGGTAGGTTCTTCAGGGTCTGGGTGAGCCCTGAAGCAACCCTGACCGCTTGAAGGGGGCCGTGGAGGGCGAAGGACCCAGTCCTTCCAATATCCCTTGCCTACCTTACATCATGGTTGGGATCGTATTGTAATTAAGGAATACATCTCAACTCATATTGGGAATCCTATTGTAATTTTAGGTACGTTCGTCAATGAATTAAGGGACCTTGGAAGGTCTGGAGAGAGTCCTCTTCGCGTCCAACAACATAAACAGGTGCATTGCAAGAGCGAGCATAGATGGCCGAAGGGGTTGGTGTAACATATATATTTTTTTTTTCTTAGTGCTTTTGCTCTTATACGTACTATATACGAATCCCCGTGAGGCCAATGGAGATACTGCTGTATATGTACCCAGAGACTCCAATATCCCTTAATTATGGAAAATACCTTAAATCTTAGTAGGGTTCCTATTGTGATTTAAGGTAAAAATTCCTTAAGTAAGGAATATTGGAGTCTCTGGGTACATACCCACGGGCTCCTAAGTAGTTCCTTTTTATGGTTCATATTTAGAATCCTATAAGGTAATCCCAAAAAGGAACTACTAAGGAAACCCTGAACCCTAAACCCTAAACCCCCTAAACCCTAAACCCTAAACCCCCTAAACCCTATAAGCCTATGGGTAGACCATGGACTCCAGCCTGAGAGAGGCAGCGTGCAATTCTTCGAAGTCTCAGCCGGGAAGAGCTGCTGCTCGGTCTTGTATGCCTTTCGCGGCTTTTGCGTTCACGTGTAGGTAAGATGTAACGTATTTTGTTTTTTTTTTTTGGGGGGGTGCATTTTTCACAGGGGCGTTTCAAGCTTCAAGGTGCTGTACATAGATGGTGTTCACCATCTGAAGGAATTCAAAAGGAATGGTCTGTGTGTCCTTCTAATCAGTATACCCACCATACAGGTAGTTGGTCTCCTAGGGAGAGTGTACCCACGGGCTCCTAAGTAGTTCCTTTTTATGGTTCATATTTAGAATCCTATAAGGTAATCCCAAAAAGGAACTACTAAGGAGTCTCTCGGTAGAGCCTTAAACCCTAAACCCTAAACCCATCCCCACCCTTTGAAAGCTGGCAGGCAGTTTAGTGGTTCTGGGGTGCCAGGAGCAACCCCCAAAAGCCGGAAAGGACTCGAGGTTGAGGCTTCTCTCTGGGGTCTGCGGATTCGAGGGTTTAGGGGTTTAGGGTTTAGGGTTTAGGGTTTACGGCTTAAGGTTTAGGGTTTAGGGCTTAGGGTTTAGGGTTGTTTAGGATGAATGTCTGTGGATCTTGGTGCGTTCACGGATCGTAAATCAGCATGCGTAGAGGTTACCCATAGGCCCCTAAGTAGTTCCTGTTTATGGTTTATCTTTAGAATCCTATAAGGTAATCCCAAAAAGGAACTACTTAGGGGCCTATGGGTAAAGCACCCTTGTGCGGATGCCCATGACCCTTCAGCCCTCAGCAAAAGCGGGTCTTGCATGGCAGTGTTGCGGGTTAGGTCATACAGGGTCATTGCGAATTCGAGTACGGTTCCTTTAATTGGTTCTGTAAAGGTTTATGGGATTGTTTTGTACAGGGTTTTAAACTTTTTGGTGTATGGCAGGGGCCAAAATAGAAAGGAACCCTAAGGAATAGTGTTCGCCATTATTCAGGCTTCTGCAGTATGTTGAAGTTCTGAACGCAGTCTGGGTCGAGGCCTTGTTGCAACCAGCTTTCCCCTTTGTAGGCAACGTTGGTGTTTAGGGCTTGCTAGAACCAAAAACTCCGAACCCGAACCACAAGTAAGCACCGGAATCCTAACCCACACCTACCAACCTTGAAATCCTACACCCCAAACCCTAAACTCTCAAGCCCCACTTAAACCAAGTAGCTGATTAAATCCGAGGTTCATCACATTTCTGCCGCTGTTGCGGCACCGTGGAATGAAGTTTGGGTTCGCTGACCTCTAGCCGTAGGCCTTAGCCATAGAGGTCCAAGTGCCCAATGATCCCAAAGGGCCTATGTGCCCATATTTCGATAGACAGATAGGTATAGATATAGATATAGGTATAGACATAGACATAAACATAGTGATAGATATAGATATTGATATTCAGATATAGATATAGATATGTACCACATATACATAGCTAGATATATTGCTCGATAGCTAGATAGACAGATAGACGGAAAGATAGACAGATAGATAGGCAGATAGATAGATAGATAGATAGACAGACAGAGAGATAGATATAGACAGACAGAAAGATAGATAGAGTGTAAACCTTGACTCTCAAGTGTCCAAACAACGGAACCCCTTCGAGGCGAAAGTGTATGCTGCACATGTAGATAGCTGCTTTTGCTATCTACCTATCGATCTATCTATCTATCTATCCATCTATCTATCTATCTATCTATCTATCTATATATATATATATGGGTTTAGGGTTTAGGGTTTAGGGTGGTTTAGGGTTATATATACATACACATACATGCATATACATGGGGTGCGCGATATTTAGTAAGAATCTACCGGGCTTCCCTTCTAGTCCTTATATAAGCACACCATCATAAACCCCCAGGCCTTATTGAAAGCATCCAGGCCAGTACATTATACTCTCCCCAAAACTAGGCTGCACTCTACTTTCCCGAATTCAGTACTTGTACCTTGTTATCGGGCACGTGGGCCCCCTGAGGGTCGTTCTTTTTAGGGTGTACCCTGAACCCACAAAAAAACACTAAATCCTTCAGCAAATCATAGAAAGTAGCAGGGCTCCTTATGATGATTTTTTAGGTTCCTCAAAAAAGGTCGATGTTGAAATTTGGGGTTCAGGCAAGGAAACACTAGGGGCGACCTCAGCTCAAGCAGCCAACCTCCAACCCTCCAGTTGGGTTTGGGGTTTAGGGCTTCTGGTTTAGGGCTTAGGGCGTAGGGCTTCGGGTTTATGGTTTAGGGCTTAGGGTTTATAAGGCTTAGGGCTTAGGGGGGCGTGTATTTTTCCGATTTTCCATGCGAAAACACAAGCGGGAACAGCGCTTTTCCTGAACATTTCCACCGGACTCTGAATGCTGGAACGTGGCCGAGTGAATTTTCGAGCCCAGTGCCCACGGTGTCCACTTTTTTGCCACATTACAAAATATACCTAAACCCTAAACGCTATCCCGTGGATACTTTGGAGCTCCAGCTCTCTAAGGTGCCTAAACTTAAACCCTAAATCTTAAACCCTTACCCTTAGCATCAAAATAGCCCAAAAGCCTTATATAATAGGGTCTTTGGGCCCAAAACCCTTAAAATATGAGTCCGTCGATGCTAAGGGGTAACCTCCACCCTAACCTGGGTTTGGGTTTAGCACTTAGGGCTCCAAATCGAAACCCATTTCTTCCACCCCCTCCGGCCCTCTAGCCCTCCAGCCCTCCAACCCAAGCCTCCCCCGGTTTAGGGTTTAGGGTTTAGGGGTTAGGGGTTAGGGTTTAGGGGTTTAGGGGTTTAGGGGTCTAGGGTTTAGGGTTTAGGGCTTAGGGTTTAGGGTCTGTCTCCTGCGATTTCTTGTTGGAAACGATTTCTTAAAAGATGTGCTCGCCGCAGGCATTGGTACCTGCGAGGGAATTCCCCCAGTTCCCACAGACCCCTCAGCTACAGGACTTACTTACTAGGGTTTGGGGATTTCGATGTTGGGTGTGGGGTTCCACGAGACGTAGTACCAAGCCTTGGAGCTATAACAGCGCCCAGCTCTGCTTATCCTGCTTATAAACTTTGCTTCTAGCCTAGGCCTCCCTTGCGGAATTCTCGGCATCCGCGGTTACCGGAGGAGAGAATCATTGAACCCACTTTCCAGCAAACAGCCACCCACAACAGAGTGGGCATACGTCTTTATTAGCCTTAACCCTAAACCCTAAAACCTAAGTCCAATGCCTATGTGGATTAGCCCCGGCCAAACCGAGATCTGAGTTCGGCCTGCGCTCTCCTTGCGGAGAGTGGATCCCTACTTGGAGGTTCCCTACTTATAACTACTCATCAACCTCCAAGTAGAGCAGTCCCCACATAATCCCTTCCCTATATTCCCTCCTCCACTCTCCGTTAATTGCAGGCGGTTATGATAGTCTTACATGATTTTGTGCGAAAGCAAGGACACAGGCGTGCAGAGCCGGATTGCCAACTTTAACCCTAAACCCTAAGCCCTAGACCTAATGTCTACCTTGACCCCGAATAAGCCTACCCTCTTAGGTATTCATGCAAGGCAATCAGCGTATGGAGCTCTCTATAAAAAAGTTTAGGGTCTAGGGTTTACCTGGACCCTGAAGAACCTACCCTTTTAGGGTTCGGTATTATGATTTCCTTGTATAAGTCCTGAAAAAGGATAGGGTCCTTAGGGTCTAGGTAGGGTCTAGGTCTAGGACATTTTCA
>CAJNJA010014885.1:0-12003 GCA_905231915.1 Symbiodinium necroappetens | reverse complement strand
TTTTTTTTTGGGGGGGGGGTTGGGGTTTTAGGGCTTAGAGTGTAGGGTTAGGGAGACTTGATGGTTTAGGGTTTAGGCTTTGGGGTTTGATGGAAGACAGGAACAGCTTACTCACGTTTCGCAAGTGTTGCAACCCTAGGATTCAAAGTCGAGGAGTTGCTCAGGGGGAACTTTGGAATCAAGCCTTGTCCACAGCTCCAGCGACAAAGAAGGGCTCCACCTGCTGTTGCGAACGGCTGAGGGGATGAAGGGGGCGTGGGTTTGTTTTATTCTTCGCAGGGATAAAGGATTTGTTTTTGGGGTGGAGGAGTTGGGGGAACGGTGCACTTCGGTCAACTGGGTTGAAGCAAAATGTCACCAGTTGTATCTGCTTCCGACAAACTATTACTTCAATGTCCTGGACTGTGGCGTCATGTGGCGATGTCATTAAGCAGTACCTAGTTTTCGGCCACATAAATGTGGTTTCGTTGGCTGGTGTCTGAGAGCTTGTCTCACCACCAAGCGTCTGCACTACATGGCAATGTTCCTGCACTGTTCCATGGCTCTGTCCGTTATTCCCGCGTGGCCTGCTACGGGGACATACAAGTTGTTGAAGCTGTTGCAGCCTTTTGTGCTTCTGCTTCGTCTCGGAGCTATACTTTGCATGATCGGTCGTGCTCCCTGGCAATCTCCCTTGTTGTGTCCCTTGCAGTTAGCAACCCTTACAGTCACCCTTAAAGCGTCCCAGTCCGATACATTTACATGACCGGCCACCTCCATTGCGGATTTCGGCAGTTTGCAGCTGGCAACGAGCGTGTGCCTCCACAGAGCAACAGGGAGGAGCCACTTCTTAGACAGTTTGACGGCCCATTTCGTCCAGAGCTGCTGTGCAAAAAACTAAGCCTGCCATCAAATTGATCTGAAACCCGAGGACTTGATTATGTCTATGCCTGCGGCAGCTTTCATCCCACGGAGCTCTCTATCAAACACCCTAGGACCCCAAACCCTAAAGCCCTAAACCATAAAACCCTAAACCCTAATCCCTAAACCCCTAAAACCCCAAACCCCTAAACCCCTAGACCCTAAACCCCTAAAACCCCTAAACCCTAAACCCCTAAAGCCCCAAAGCCTCCCCGGAAGCCACCCCGCTCGCTCGGAGCCCGAGGCCCTGAACCCTAAACCCCTTACAGTCGGGGCTTTAGGGTTTTAGGGTTTATTAGGGGTTCAGGTTTAGGGTATTTGGGGTGTAGGGCTTTAGGGTTTTAGGGTTTTAGGGTTTAGGTTTTAGGGGTTAGGGTTTAAGGGTTTAAGGGTATAGGGGTTTAGGGGATTTTGGGGGATTGAGGCTTGATACATCCCCGAACAAATTCCGTCGCCCACTGAGTTTTAGGGTTGAGCGGTTTAGGGGTCTAGGGATTGAGGGCTTCTGCAGCTCATTAAGCGGGATTTGGGGCAGTGTGGGGGCTGAGGGCTTCTGAACTACCTCACGAGGAAGCCCTAAACCCTAAACCTAAACCCTACATAACTATCGCATCCCTAAACTCTAAACCCTAGATACATCCTAAACCCTCAGCCCTGTAAAAATCCTAATCCTAAACCCCATAGACACTAGATAAGTCCTAAGCCCGAAACCCTGAATCCTATGTAAACCCTATAAACCCTAAACCCCTAAACACCCTGAAACCCTAAAAACCCCTTAAACCCCTAAAATCCCCTAGAAACCCCTAAAAACCAAAAACAACCCTAAAAACCCTAAACCCTACACCCCTGAACACAATGAGAATGAGCCAACTGCGAGCTGCGGCCTGTGACCGTCGGGAGTGGCCTCCCCGGCCTTGGAGCACTTTCCGAGCTTTCGGTGGGCTTAGGGTTTTAAACGGCTTTAAGGGTTTAGGGCTTTAGGGGTTTTAGGGCTTTAAGGGTTTACATAGGCTTTAGGTTTTTAAGGCTTTTAGGGTTTAGGGCTTTGAGGGGTTTAGGGCTTTAATAAAAGACTTTAAGGGTTTTAGGGTTTAGGGTTTTAGGGCTTAGGATTTAGGGGAAGGATCCGAGGATCCTCGCACTGGGTCTTGAGAACTGAAGCCTTGCGTTTTCTCCGCAGACCTATCATCTGCTTCTGTTATATTTATATATAATACTACATGCACTATTTTCAGCTCTTGCAGCAGTGCGCCGTCATGTCATCGTCATGACAGTCTTATGTTTTCCAGCCACACGATCGAGGGACTTGACTTTGAGACGCGATAGTCGAATCTGAGTACACACACACACCATCCCCTGCGGTTCTGTGGCCGCCTCACTGCAGCATAGCTCTTTTCACGCTTACCGTCTTGGTCCCTGCTAACAGGCAGTGGCAGTGAACGGCATGGAACGGTCACCGCTCACTACACCCGAACGCTTTGGAACGAGCATATGTCGAAAAACACCCGGCAGAAGTGCTTTCGGAGCAAAGCCGGAATGATGTGCAGCACGTCGTTTGTACTTGCTGGCCTGCTTTCTTTGGCCTTTGGCCGCGGGGACCAGACCACTGAATGCGCGTCTGCTCGAACTCTCTCCTTATCCGTGCCGCGCTCCTTGCCGCGTCGCTGGTTCTTCGGGTCAGAGTGGTGCTGGAAGGCCACGAAGCCTTCGGCGGCATTCACAGTTGCACCTTAGAGTTTATAGGGCTTAGAGGTTCCCAGAGACTCCAATATCGATTAGGAATGTATAACTTAAGTCATATTCGGGATCCTACTGTGATTTTAGGTTTCTTCCTTAATTAAGGGATATTGGAGTCTCTGGGTAGGATAGTTGCTAGGTATGCGCCTTCATGAAGCAGCCTCGGCCCTACTCTCCTGGCTCAAAGCTAAGTTCAAAGCACCTCCCAAAAGGGCGACTTCCAGCGTTGAGTGCGGAGACGACGCTCAAGACAGTCATGTGCCGCAGCCGTATAGAAAACAAAATTAGTCGGTCCATGCCTCTGAACGACTTTCTCATTCACGCAACATTCAAACTTGGCAGTCCCGGATGCCAATGCAGCAAAACTAGTAAACCTTTGTTACATACGACGTACTATATGATATATGCGTGGAAAACTGATATGGCCAAGTAAATATTCTCTCTGCTCCAGTGCCATGTCGCTAGGCTGCCATCACGTAGGCTGCTGAAAAGGCGACAGTGTCACGCCGCCGCTCGACTGGGCGGAAATGCTGGCTCGCTGGCTTCGTCCGATTCAGGGACCCAGATTATCAGGGAGAAGGGTTTGAACGAATAGTAGTTGCTCAAAATGCCCCTTTAGAACAACCCGCTCATAAACATGGCGCCTACAGCTATTTTGCCTTCGAAAGCCGGTGTTTACATGCTACGCTTGGTTTCGTAATGCAGCGAACATACCCGCGCAATCAGTCCACAAGGTTTGCGCGTAGAGGCAGACATCCCGATGTGGTTTTGATGAAAGCTTGCGTGCTTTCAAGCGTGTCTTGGGATGTGCACATTTACATCAAGGCATCTGGGGTTTGGAAAAAAGTGCGGTCCAGCAAACATTGACGACTGCCGCGGCCGCCGGGCGCAAGACCAGGATGTTCCGGATGTTCTCGGCTCAATCGGGCGCTGCTGTTAAGACTATAGTCCGATTCTCCTCCACGGCAGAGCCCGCAGTGTTTCTTAGACTACGAAGAGGTCAGGAAGGTAGAGTGCTCGGGGTGCAGTGTTCAACTTGTGAAGATATTCAGGTCCGTGTGCGCTTCGCAAGGCAGTCACACAGGAATGGAGGGCCCCTCACACTCAAAAGCTAGGCTTCTACCTGCAAAGGCCGAACAGCTGGTGACCAAAACCGAACCTGCCGGCTGCTGACGTCAAGGTTGGACCCAATAGGATGATACAACAGAAGTATTGCATATATATATATATTCTTGTCGCGGAAAGCTGCTGGATCTGGATCCGTGAGGTGCGTCCACTGGAAGTCATACCTTGAAATGCTGCACTGGGTTTTTCTGTCCGTGTCAAAGCCAATCGAGATTAAGTACGGTGCAATGGCGCGGTGCAAAAAAAGTGGACATGACATGATGTGCTGACCAGAGCTGTATGCATGGACTCGCGTTCCGGCCGTTCCGCTCCCGTCTCTCCGCGATCAGTATCACCATGCCAGCTCGCATCTGCATCTGCATGCCGTCTACTAAGGCCAACAAAAACAACACTAATACTAATACTAAAGTAGATACTTATCACTACTATAACCATTACGCTTACTATCATCATTACTATGATTATTATTGAGAATAATCATAATCAAAATAATACTACTCATAATATAGTTGTAATAGATATAACCCTAAACCCTGAACCCTGATAGCTTTGGGGCAACCTGGTTGCGAGCTCAGCGCCTCCGCAACGCCCTGGGCCCCGTGGTTTTTGAGGTCCAGCAGCTCCCTGCCAGGCTGCACCAGCTTTGCAAAGTGGATGCTCAAATGTACAATAATAACTGTATATATATATATATAGATATATATATATATACAAAATAATGTATAATATAATTTTCAATAATCTTATATTGCGGTACTGAATCTTTTACATTAATTTTCAAGGCTTATAATATACTATATAATATGCTATGATGTCCGTTTGTTCTACTTCAATTGCCTTGACCTGCTAAGCTACCCACACCCTAAACCCGAAATCCCGCATCCTGGAATCGGAAACCCCTCGCAAGTCGCAAGAGAAGTGCGTTGGAGCCGCTGCAAGCTGCGCAAGACAATGTATTATAATATACGATAATGTAATGTACTATAATAACAATAATACTAATGATGGCACTAATAATGGTAATAATACCAATTATTATTATGATTATTATTACTATTACTGTTTACTAAAATAGGTATAATATGCTACACTGTTTGTTACATACTTGTATTGCCTGTGCTCTTCCACGATGGCTCCGAGAAGCTTTGGATTCCGGAGCAAGCCTCCACAAGGTCTCAGGGTTCAGCGCTCAGGGAAGACACGGGGCTTGGGGTTTACGAGGCTTAAGGGTTTATAGGGTTTAAAGGGTTTATAAGGTTTATAGGGCTTATAGGGTGTTAAAGGGGTTTCATAGGGATTCGTAGAAATTTATAGGGATTATAGGGTTTAGCGATTAGGGGTTAGGGTTACAGGGCGTAGGGCTAGACGTCTAGACCAGACTGAAAACTTTAGTGTGCGTTTGCTTTGTAACCTGTATGATATAGTACTTACCCTTGGCATCAAAGTAGCCCAAAAGCCTTATATAATAGGGTCTTTGGGCCCAAAAGCCTTAAAATTGAGTCCTTGGAGGGTAGGGGTTACCTTTCAGTTATATGCAAGTCCTGGCTCGCCTCGGCTTCGGCAAGGGATGATGCAACAGTGTGCAGACTCTGCACCCTTCAGGTCTTCTGTTGGGTCATCTGAGAACTCCCTAAGGGGATACGAAGAGCTGTAGATGGCCTCGAGACTATGCGAATACCGCACCATCTTATGAAATTCCAGCCAACAACTCCAAATTCGCCATTGCACAAAACTAATAATTATTATGGTAACGTAACCTGCCTTCCAAAAGAACAATTGTGAGCCAGCCTGGCCCTATCCCAGATGCTAAGACCCACGCCTGAGGCACCACGCAGAACGTCTGGGTCATCTCCTGCCGCAGTTTCGGCGCCACGTGATCCGGTCTCTTCTGAGTTCTTCTCTCAGGCATCAGCTACGTAAGCCTAAATCCTAAACCCTAAACCCTGAACCCTGAACACTGGACCCTGAACCCTAAAGCCTAAACCCTCTTCGGAATATTTTGGAGATCGCGAGGCAGGGCATCCTTGATGCGCGATAGACTTCATGCCAGGCTCTTGGACCTACGCCCTAAACCCTAGAGACGGTTTACCCGTTGAACGTATCATGATGAGTCCGTGTAGCGTGTAGTCCCTTGGATCCTTCGGCGTCGACCTTCAGGAAAGCGCAGGTGTGATGCTCCAAGCTGAACCTTTGCGTCGGCTCTTGCAAAGGGATCAATGTGAGGATCATTGTGAAGTTTTAGAGCTTAGGGTTATTTTATCTTAAGTTTTGTTGGGCCAGAAACAAAGCGGGGAAACCCTAAACCCAAAGCCCTAAACCCTAAGGCAGAGACAAAGATTTCGCCCAGGAGCTCTGCCGGCGCATCGCTGAGGAGATCATCCTGGGCATTGTGTACCCAGAGACTCCAGAACCTCTTCATTAAGGAATATATATATATATAACATTATATATATATGTGTGTGTGTATATATACACATATACCTGAATAAAAATAGGAACCCGAAATTAGAATAGGAACCCGAATAAGATGGAAGGTGCATTCCTTTCTTGAAGGGTTTGGGTGGCTGAAAGAGCTGGCCACGCCACACACGCTGCTTCCTTCAACTTTGAGCTTTCCATTGTCTCTATAGCCTAGGTTTTTCGGAAACCACATATAACTCCTTTAGCTGTGATTGCACATTTGACCGCATGTGGCGGCTTGGATGCGTCTCTCTTCTTGAAAGCTCGTCGTGGTTCATAGAGGAGCTTCGACTACGGAGCTGGCTCGAGGCTTGTGTTGGATGTACCTGTAATGAGCCGTTCAACGGCCCATTGGGCTCATACTACAAGAAAATGCAAAGAGAGTCCTCATGCTTACTCGTTGCATGGCTCGGGAAGGTTTTCCCCGGAAACAAGCAGTAGATCGTGACTGGGTGTACACAGTGCCCAAGTCGGGTCCCCATAGTCGTAGCCGTTCTTATGACCGTACAAAATAGTAGGTTATGACCCCTTAAGTAGAGGGTAGAACCCCTAAAACGGTAGGGTTTTGGATCCCAAGGTCTAGCATCTAGGATCTTTTGATCACCTATACGTACTTACTGACTGTATCCCCGGATCCCCCAAGGACCAAATCCCGACACTTCTCTCCGCTCCTCAGGATGGATACTTCCTTAGGGGCCGAGTACCCTAGCCCAAAAGTTTTGAATTATACTAGGTTTATATAAGCCCCAAAAAGGTTAAGGGTTACCTACCCTAACCCTAAAACCTAAACCCTAGGTTTAGATAAGCCCCAAAGGGTTAAAGGTTACCTACTCAGCCCCTAAGAAGAAGAAATACCCTTCAATTATACTGGGTTTATAGAAGCCCCAAAGGGTTAAAGGTTACCTACTCAGCCCCTAAGCTTCTGCAAAGGAGCCAGCGTCACACTCCACACCCGCAGAGAGGCGTTCTTCGCCTGGCCGGGCCGACGCGGGAACCCAGAAAGCCCCAAACCCCTTAATTAAGGAATATACCTTAAATCATAGGGGCCCTAATGCTATGATTTAAGGTATGTTCCCTAATTAAGGAATATACCTTAGAATATAGGGGCCCTAATATATTATGATTTAAGGTACTATTCCTTAATTAAGGGGTATTGGGTGCTCTGGGAAACGCATCGAGGGGAATGCCGAAGTCGATACCTTTCGGAGTTTCGCCCTGGTTGAAAAGCCACAAGGGGGCTTAGGTTCGGGTTCAGGGCTTGGGGTCTACCTGTAGCCCAAAAAGACCTACCCTTGTTTTAGGGATCCTTATAATGGTTTCTATATAGACTTCCTTAAAAAAAGGTAGGTCTTTCCGGCTACAGGTAGGGTTTAGGAGAAGGAAAGCCCAAAGACCCCCCTAAACCCTAAACCCCGAAACCCCTAAACCTCTAAACCCCTGAACCCTAAACCCCTATAAACCCCTAAACTCTAAACTAAACTCTAAACAAAACCCCTAAACCCCTATAAACCCCTAAACCCCTATAAACCCCCATAAACAAACCCTATAAACTCCCCTAAACCCCTACAAACCCCAAAACCCCTAGAATCCCTAAGGTTCGACGCTGGTCGCCTCCCCACCGCCGGCGCTGCGCACCGCCGCGACCGCGGCCGCACGCGACTGGGGGCCGAGGCTCCTAGGAGTCACCAAGCGACTCGAATTTATCCCCTTAGTTTAAGGAGCTTAGGAATAGAGTCACCAATTTATCCCCTTAATGTAAGGGTTTAGGGTTTAATTAGGGTTTAGGGTTTAGGGTTTGGGATTTAGGGTTTAGGCCAGAGACTCGAATTTATCCCCTTCAGCTTAAGGAACTTAGGAATATACCTTAGGGTTTAGGGTTTTATAGGGGTTTATATGGGTTTTATAGGTATAGTACCCGGAGACTCCAATTTATCCCCTTAGTTTTGAGGAATATGGTTACCTTAGATCTTATTAGGGTTCCTGTTATAAATTAAAACTTAAGGCCTATATACCCTTAGTTTAAGGAATATAGACCTTAGGGTTTAGGTTTTACAGGGCTTTATAGGGTTCTATCGGGTTTTATAGTTCCGCTTAATTTAAGGAATATAGACCTTAGGGTTTAGGGTTTATGGTGGTTTTATAGGGTTTTATAGGGTTTTTATAGCTCCCTTAACTAAGGAATATACCTTAAATCTCATTAGGGTTCCTATTACAATTTAAGGTATATTCCTTAATTAAGGGATATTGGCGTCACTCATGGAGGACCTGACCCACTGCCGTTTAGGGTTGTAGGGTCTGTAGGGCTTTAGGGTTTTAGGGCTTGTAGGGCTTTAGGGTTGTAGATGATTTTAAGGGGTTTTATTTAGATGATTTTAGGGCTTTAGGGTTTTAGGGTTTTAAATGGTTTTAGGGCTTTAAATGGTTTTAGGGCTTTAGGGGGCTCTAGGGTTCAGTTTCCAGGCTCAACCTCAGGATGCTGTCAACATGAAACCTGCAATCTGACAAAAATGCGGCCTCTGCTTCCCAAAAATTTTGGGAGCCATGGGGTAGTTCTCTAAAGTTGGGATGCCTTTTAGGGTCCTTTTTGGAAGGGATAGTAGATAATATGGTTTCTTTACCATGGGATAGTTCTCTAAAGTTGGGGGCCCCATTTTAGGATCCCCAATGTAGTACCGCACCCTTATAAACGGGACCCTAAGAGGGAACTTAGGAACGCTAATTTAGAGAACTACCCGCCATGCTGTCCAGACAACCCTAAGCCCACCCTAAGCCCTAAACCCTAAACCCTAAACCCTAAGCCCTAAGCCCTAAGCCCTAGGCCCTCAACGGGCCCAGCGTCCTCGGCAGCGTCAGAGACAGCATGGACTCTGCCGGGGATTGTAGCCTCAGCTCCGACTTTGCTCCGAGATCCCAAAGGGGGGCTTGGCTGGGTTTCGGTGTTTAGAACTCTGCCGGCTAGGGTAGCTAGGACAGCTAGGGTTTAGGGTTTGAGGTTTCAGGTTAGTGTGTAGGGTTTGGGCTTTAGGGGGGTTAGGGAATTTAGGGCTCTGGGGTTTTAAGAGTTGTAAAGGGCTTAAAGGGTTTAGGGTGTGGGCGCTAAAGACGACAGCCTGTTTGCCAGGTAGAATGCACTACGAATCGGAGCCCAGATTAAGAATAACTGAAAGTAAATATACTCATATGCAGTAACTGACTACCAACTTGTGTTAATATTTAGAAGTTTGCAGCTGAATCGGGCATGGTCCAAAGGGAACGAATGCTGTCGTCCGCACTCGTCCAAGCACTATTCCGATTTAATTACGGCTTGGGTTAGGCTTAACCTGTCTGCAGCGCAAAGCTGCATAACATTTTGACACCAGTCACATCTGTACCAGCTGCAACAGCAATCGAGTCCACTTCATGCGATGTTGCATCCATTGGTGCGGCAAGGGCCAATCGCTAATTAGCGGTCGGAGGAGGCAAGAGCATATAAACTTTTATGACCTTACCCATGTCTAAGGCTAAGGCCTGCCAATCTACCTACTGTGTCCCCTGATCCTTCGAGTCGCAGTCTGCGCGGCTTTCCGGTTTCGGCGGCGGCAGCAGCTTGAACCACAGCAAGCCTCGAGCCAGGGCTCAGAAGACGCAGGTGTCAGGTTCCCATCAAACTCAGACAATCAAAGGCCCTCAAAGGACATATGAGACTTTCCGAATCGGAAACCCCCATATGAGCAAAATAAAGGCGGAGCCTGCTCAACACACGGACGCCATTGATTTTGGCATTCGCTTCAAGCCGGGCCATGTTCCTGCAAATCTGTTTCGGCTCGGGAAAGGTATCCAATAACCATAACCAGAATCATAAAAACAACGCAAGCGATATGTCAGTCAACTACGTTTTACATATGCGCTGACTGCTGACCCTCGAATCTCGATAATACTCATGGTTTTAGCACTACAGAGATAGTACTCCCTAAACCCTAAATCCTAAACCTGATAGTACTCTAAATGATCAGTAGCAATGCCCTTTAGTCACTAGCATCCTGGGATCCGGCTCCACAGCAATCGCCGAGAAACCTGGGCCACTGCGCCCCTCATTCCGGGCCGAAAGGGGCGAACAGGGGTTTTTATGTCTGTATTAAAGGAAACTACAGGTGGGGAGTTTAGGGTATACCATAAGGCTTCTATAAGGTATATAGACCTTCTATGCGGCTCCTAAAACGGAAACTACCCACCTGAAAATGTCCTGGATAAAGTCTGTGAAGGGTGGCAAGAGCTCTTCTTCGGGCTTCTAGGGCTCTGTCGGGTCTGTAGGTTTAGGACTCCGAGGAAACAACTGGTCCTTTTTGCTCTGCTTCTAAACCCTAAATCTTTAAACCCCTAAACCCCCTAAACCCCCTAAACCCTAAACCCGAAACCCCTAAACCCCTAAAACCCCTAAACCCCTAAACCCTTAAACCCTTAAACCCTAACCCCTAAAACCCCCCAAACCCCTAAACCCTCATTTGGGGGGGGCAGAGGCTCCTCTTGGCCGAGATGCCCTCTGCCGCCGCGCGCACGGAGAAGAGGCCCACGTTGGCACCTCCGGGGGGTGGGGGGGCTAGGGTTTAGGGTTTTTAGGGTTTATAGGGTTTATAGGGTTTAGGGCTTTAGGGGTTTAGGGGCTTAGGGTTTAGGGTTTAGGGTTTAAGGCTTCGGTGCAGTCTTCGGTGTCGACTTGGGGCTTTCTGGGGGGGCCCTCTTTTTGTAGTTTGGTAGAATGTTTTAGAGGAGTCTGCAGCAGGTTATACAGGGTCTCCGTATAGAGTTTGTATGGGACGAAACTTTGGTGCTTAGAGACACCTGGTTCGTCGACACTCTGCTCCCAATCTCGAGTACGTGAAGAAACAGGTGTCGCAGTAACCCCAATTGAGGTACATATAACCAGGCAACATACCCCCGTGAAGACACCTCTGAGCAGCCCTTCGACATGTAACGCTACTTACCACAGTCCCCATGACCCCTGAAGTAACCCCTTGCACATGGCACACTTACTGAAACCAAGCGAGGGGCACCGACATCAATGAAGAGGCAGCGGCCAGAATGAGGGGCAGCCAGAAGCCGAAGAAGATGCATCACCGTCTCCTCGGTCGCCCGCGCGGGGAAAGAACCCGGGGGCGGCTCTCGAGTGATAGGAGGTTCCGCGATATGTCCTTTTCCGATATGGAGGGGTAGAAGAGGGTCTTGGGGCCCTGGGGTGGAGTTGTGTAGGAACCACAGGGTTTAGGGTTTATATACCCTAAACCCTATGGTTCCTACACCCAAGTCTACTCCACCCCGGGATAGGGTTTAGGGGGACTCTTCGATTTCGAAAGGCTGAGTCGCAACATCCCAGAAGGAGCCATGGTAGAAGAGGGACCGCTCCCATTCCTGCCCGGAGCTCTTGGCGCAGTACCTGCCGGTGGTTTTTTTGCAGACGGTCACCGGTGGGGGACTGAAGACCGGGTTCTTCCCAGTAGCCCCTTAGTAATCATCACCCCTACCCTCAAAGGACTCATATTTTAAGGCTTTTTGGGCCCAAAGACCCTAATTTATAAGGCTGTTGGGCTATTTTGATGCCAAGGGTCAAGGAAATTACACTGTGGGCCTCATATTTGGTTTTACTTACTAAGCCCAAAAGAAGAGGGCACAAGGGGTGCTAGCTCCAGTATACAGCATTAGCAGAAGTTACAGAACCCTAACTCCTATAGATCCCTCCTAAACCCTAAACCCTAAATTCCCTAAGCCCTTTCAGGAGCCCTTTAAGGACTTCTGTTAAGGAATCCC
>CAJNJA010014884.1:0-12003 GCA_905231915.1 Symbiodinium necroappetens | reverse complement strand
AGGGTTTTGGGGTTTAGGTTAGGGCCGAAGGGGCAACAAAGATTTGAGAGCCGTCTACTTTGCCTCAGAACTCCTCGGATGAGCTTGCGCTCACAAGTCAACGAAGGATCCCTGGCAATGCGCTTCAGCTGCCAATCATAGCGGCCGTGTGGACTGCTGTCGGTCACGACAAAGAAGAAGAACGATATTATGTAGGGGCCTTAATACTTAGAATAGGGTTTTGGGGCTCCTGTCTAGTATAAATATATTAAGGAAACCCGCCAAAACAATATTGGTTACTGTTTAGGCTTCTATATTAATTCCGTCCTTCCTGCTTGCGTCGTCTGACATAGGAGAGTATCGACCACAGCCAGGTTCCCACTAATGGTGGGTTCGATGGAAGTACCAATTGGCTGAGATCTTCGGTTTAGAGTTTAGGGTTCAGGGTTTACGGGTTAGAGTTTAGGGTTTAGGGGTTTAGGGTCCTTGCACAGGAACACTATGCCTCTCACGGGCATCATAGGCCAAGCCAAGCACAGCTGTTGCCGGAAGTTCGCCCCACAGATTTTTCAGAGAGTCAACAGCAACACCTAACCTTAAATCCTGAACCTCAAACCCTAAACCCTGAATCCTAAACCTCAAAACCTAAAACCCTAAAACCCTAAACCCTAAACCCCTAAACCCTACGCCTCATGGAAGCCCAAACCCAAGGGTCCCACGGTACCCAAAGGGGTTCCTTTAAGAGGCTCCTTTAGATTAGGGTTTAGGGTTTAAGGCTCCTTTGAGGGTTCCATAATGATTTGGGGTTTAAGTCCACATACCCACTTTGCTACTTTAAGGCCAGAATATACACTGTTTGGGTGCTTGGACCCTTAGGTCATACACAGTTGGAATATAGAGGGGCTACGGGAAGCCAGAGCTTCCTAACTTCAAATCCCTAATCCCTAAACTTCCCGTAATACCCATACACCCCCACAACCCTAAACCCTAAAACCCTAAACCCTAAACCCCTAAACCCTTAAACCCCTAAGCCCCAATTCCCGGCCTCGGCTGAAAAGTGGACGAGTGGCGCTTTCCCTGATCCCTGACCCCAAACTCCGAAGTTCCTCCCCGATTTCCTCAACCGGAATCCTCCCCCAGTCTTGGCCACCCTGCGCCCCCACCACCACCAAGCTCACGAGTGAATTCCGCCGCCACCACCTAAATCCCGGCGGGGGCCCCAGAGCGAGGCCCGATAAGTAGCAATCTTATTCCTTAGGGTCCTCTACTAGTTGTTGAGTTCATAAGCACAAAAAGTGTGCACTTTATTCGACTTCATGGGAGGTAATGTTATCCCAAAAAGTGTAGTGTACCCACGCAGCTACAGAGTTTCTTCAACCCGAAACCCCATAAGCCGTAAACCCTCAACCGCTTTGAAATAAACTGTGATATACCCCTAAGGACTAAGACCCTAAACCCTAAACCCTAAATGCATCCGAGTGAAGCAGGGTTCCGAATTCGGGGGCTTGCTGTTGAGGGCCTCGGGCTTGAATTGAACCCAAAAACGGTTTAGAGTTTAGGGTCTAGTTTTTTTTCTCCCGGGTTTTTGGCCATGATTTTGCCTCGTTTTGGGGGTTTAGGTGGGGCTTCATGGCAATGAAGTGTTGAGGGATCCGAGCCCCAAGCCCTACACTTAACGGTAGATGCCAGACAAGTTGGAACCTCATTATCCTCATGCCCTGAACACACAGCACCGGGAATCCCGACGCTGATCATCCTAAATCCATGTTCCAACTCTGGGGGTTAACGGCAGTGGCCTTAACAACTGGAAAAGGGTGCATAGGGGTTTGGGATGTTTTGGGGAAGATATGGGTAGATCATATAGTCTACATGACATGTTGCTATGTGCAACTTAGACATGCGGCCAAACTAATTGGTTAAATGGTGAATTCTGGCAGGTTCCCGCGCTCTGCGACCACCAAACTGACACAGGCCTCGCCGACTTCCAGGGGACCGACAATCCCAAACTTTAGACCCTCAATGACAGCGTACCTTTCTGTGTATATACTATTATTATTATTATCATTATTAGTATTATATAATATATATATAATATATATATATATATAGGTACTTTGGGGCCAGTGTATATACTATTTCGGTACATGGACCCTTAGGAGTCCTAAACACTGAAGTACCAAACCTGTAACTCCTCTAAACTCCAAACAAGCCAAAGAGAAACCACCCTAAACCCTAAACCCCTAAACCCCTGAACCCATAAACCCTAAACCCCAAACCCCTAAAACCCTAAACTCTAAAACCCTGAACCCTAAACCCTTAAACCCTTAAACCCTAAACCCCTAAACTCCCAATTCCCGGCCTCGGCTTTAAAGTGGACGAGTGGTGCTGTGCGGCCTGCACTGTAGGGTTAGGGTTTAGGGATTAAAGGCTTTAGGGTTTAGGGTTTAAAGGCTTTAGGGTTTAGGGCTTAATGGGTTTAGGGCTTAGGGCTTAAAGGGTTTAGGGTTTAGGGTTCAAAGGTCACAGGGTTTAGGGTTTAGGGCTTCGCTGTAAGGTCTGCAGGACTTACCTATGTCATGGGGCCTGTAGTAGAGCTTCAAGTTTGCAAGTTGGGATGTGCATGTTAGGTGTTATGACGGCGTTCAAGAAATTTAGAGTTCTGGGCTCAAGCTGGAGTTTAGGGTTGAAAATTTAGTAGGCCCAATCCCGAACCTTAAACGCTAAAGCCAACCTAAAGCCCTGCAACCCGGTATGGAATTCTTGGAGGAACTACCTTTAATACTACCTTTCAGCCCTCAAGGTGAACCCTCCCTGGGAAACCCCCACACTGTCCACCACAGCTCGCCAAAGACTACAAGGGCTTACAACCTCCAATAGCAAAAACGCCATGCCGCATATCATATCAAAAGAATGATAAAGGTATATTTATAGAAAGTAGTTTCTTGCCATTTTCCACCATACAAAACAATACAAAAATACAAATAAATATCATCAACATACCAGAAAATAATACCAACATACGAGAAAATTATACCATCATACGAGAAAATTTAAAATATTGCCAGCATACGAGAAAAGCATTACAGACATAACAAGTTACTGGAAACAACTACCAGAAATGACATCCAAGTACCGCAGCAACAGAACCGAAACTAGCATTGGCAGAAACAGCCGGCTACATAAAGTGCATAATACAGAAACAGTTAACATACACACAAATACAAGCAAAATACAAGAACATACAAGCTAAATAGCCAAAAAATATCAGCAAAATACAAAAAATACGGCAAAATACATAAAAAAAAATAAACAAAAATACATTAAAGAATACATTAAACAAAAAACATAAAAAAATACATAAGAATAAAAAAATACCAAAAAATACAAAAAACAACTGGCAAGCGGTTTACTTTTATGCAGCAATATGGCATTATACAAAGAAATTACTAGGTTTGGATACATACAACACTAGTCTCCCCACGGCACATTCCAACAGCAGAACCTCCGGCAAGCAATGGCACGATATCGTATGTTTTCAAATGCCTATGGTATTTTTCGCATGTCCATGGTATTGTTTGGTATGTTTTGGTATGTTTTCGTATGTTTTGGTATGTTCTCGTATTTTTGAGTATGTTTCCTATTTTTCGGTATGTTTTTCGTATGTTTTGGTATGTTTTCGTATTTTGGTATATTTGGCCCTACCACAAGAAACGACCATCTTTAAATATACCTTGGGCGAACTAAAGGTCATATAACCGCCTGCACAGCCCATCGCCGCCCCGTCCCCAGATTCGCCTCGATCGTTTGCATGTCCCGTTGCAGGATCTTCGTCTTGAGGCCCTGGGCGACAGTCTGCTGCCGTTTCGGGTAAGACGAGACGCCGATGACAGGGGCATAACAAACTAGAAAGTTGGGGTACTTACATAAACCACCCCAAATTAAGCAGTACGCCTATGTTCAGTGCTGGGGCTCCGAACATGTGCTGACACCCCTCTCTGTTTTAGGATTTCAGGGAATGTTCGCAGTCAGAGACTCCAAAACCGCTTAGGAATATCATGTAAAGTACAAGAGGAACCTTCATGAGATGTCAGGGAGGCACTCCAATATGAAGGCATTAGGGATCCTCTCAGGCCCCGTTTAAATGTCAAACAACACTGGTATGTTCAATATAGGAGTAGTGAAATGGCAAAGAAAATAACTCCTGCTGTGATTTCAGAGTGGCACTGAGCTTCCGCCTACGTACTTCACTGCTTGTTCCCGTTTGCTTCCGCTGAACCTGCCCTGATGTTATCCTCAACTTCTTGCTGCAGATTGGGTGCTTCGAGTCCCTAAACACCAACCCCTAAACCTAAACCCCAAGCCCTAAACTCGAGCAACAAGCCGAAAGCGTGTAGCTGCAGGTCGAGGGGTGGCCGCACCGATGCGGCTCGAACTGCTCGAACCCGAAGACTCCAAGTGTACAAATACTACCTACTTTGGCGTCTCAAGTCTTTTCATACTACCTACTTTGGGGTCTCAAGTCTATAAACACTACCTACTTTGAGGTCTAGAAATGCTACCTATGGTCTCCATTGTAGTTCCTTTCGGGGGTTATCTTTTAGGATCCTTGATATAGAATTGGTTAAACCAAAAAAAGGAACTACAATGGAGACTGTAGGCACCTACGTTGGGCTACTTGGAGTCCCAGACGGTAGCGCACGGCGCGCGTGCGCGCGCGTTCCGGGAGTCTGCTCTTCTTGGCTCTTGTTGGGGGATTTTAATTTAAGTCGCCTGAAGAAAGGGTTCTATAGTAGGAACGTTAAAACCCTAAACCCCTAAACTCTAAACCCCTAAACCCCTAAACCCCTTAACCCTAAACCCTAAACCCTAAACCCAAACCCTAAACCCAAATTTGCCTCCTCTACTACTGGAACCCTGGCATCCCTCTCTCGGCTTCCGCACCAACGGCTCGACGCTGCTTTTCTGTCCGGCACTTGGAGGGTTTAGGGTTTAGGGTCGGGGGACTTAGTAAGTTCTTATTTAATTTAGGGTTTCAGGGGGACTTTAAGATGTAGCTGTTTAATCTTGTAGACGTACAAGTTTCATTACCGACAATTAGGAGCCCTTTTGGGGTACATATGACCCTGGTTATTACCTGCTTACCAGGTCCCCCCGACCCTCCACGCAAGGTGTGCTGTTGCCAGAACGGCTTAAGGGGTTGGGGGATTGAGGGCTTATAGGGCTTAAGGGTTTGAGGGTTGAGGGTTTAGGTTTAGGGCTTAGGGCTTCAGGGTTTAAGGGTTGAGGGTTTAGGGCTTCCGGGTTTGAGGTTTAGGGCTTCAGGGTTTCATGGTGTTGGCGGTTTACGGTTTAGGATTTAGGGCTTAGGGTTTGGAGAGTTTCAGGGTTAGGGTGCGGCTTGGGGGTTTAAAAGTCTAGGCTGTCCGCAGCACGGTTGAATCTTACAGTCAGCATCCTGTGTGCAATGCTTGCAATCCATAGTACGGCGGCCACGTAAGTAGGGTTTATAACCCTAAACCCTTACAAACCCTAAACCCCTAAACCCCTAAACCCCTAAACCCCTAAACCCCTAAACCCCTGTACCCTAAACCCCTAAACTCCTAAACCCCTAAACCCTAAACCCCAAAACCCTCGGGTCGCCCGAAACCTTGAACCCTAAACCCTCTAAACCCTAAACCCTGAACCCTGTTCAGGGGTCAGCGTTACCCATAGGCTCCTAAGTAGTTCCTTTTTGGGATTTCCTTTTCGGATTCTAAATATGAACCATAAAAAGGAACTACTTTGGAGCCTATGGGTAGAGGCTTAGCAGCACCTTGTCATGGGGTTTCCTTACATTTCCTTACCGTAGGATCCGCTAGAAAAGGTTGTGCAAAACACGGCTTCTTTCCTAAACCCAAGTACGTAATCATAGAGTGCTTGGGTCACCTACTGTAACACGCTGTACTACGCGACTCTGTGTTAAACTGCAAGTAAAAAAAAGTATACTATTTGGAGATCCACATACAAAACAGCAACACAGAAACTAACAAATCCAGAACCTAATTCAAGACGTGCCCGAGAGCCCTTGACAAAGTTGACAGAGTTGTAACATACCCTAAACCCTAAACCCTAAACCCCATCTAGTTCTTGGGTCACTGCCTGAAGGATCCTGGAGCTCAGCAACACGGGATATAGCAGAGGGGTTTAGGGTTTAGGGTTTAGGTAAACATTAACTACGGACAACCCCAACAACCCTAAGGGTCCATGTACCTAAATAGTGTATACCACTAGCCCCAAAGTATCTATATAGGGACTAGTTTGAGGCCAAAGTATATACTGAAGAAGTACATGGACGCTTAGGGTAGGGTAATTACTTGTGGCCTTACTTAACAAGTCCCTTGATCTGCAAATACACGGCCCCAGGTTGTAGAGCCTGGCAAGTGCAGCCCTAATCTAGGCGCCGTATGAATATTTGACATTAGGGTTTACCTAAGCCCTAAAACCCTAAACTGTATACGGTTCAGGGTTTAGGGTTTTGGTCTTGGGAGACTTGGATTTATGCGTTCAAGGTTTTTGGGGTATACTGTATACACTTCGATTGAGACATTTAAAGGGTTTAGGGTTTAGGTTCATGTGCAATTCTTAGCAAGTCCGCACACCCCTCAACCCTAAATTGGGACTTAGGATTAGGAGGACCCTTGGGCCCTTGAGGATATAGACCCTCTTCATAAGGTCCCCTTTAAGAGAGCCAGAAGTGAGGTTCAGAAGGGTCCCCTTTAAGGGGTCTCCCTAATACTACCTTGGACCCTAAGCTCCAAACCTCTCAACCCTAAACCCTAAACCCCAAACCCCAAGCCTCAAACCCCAAATCCCCCAAGCCCTAGGACTTTAAAGGCACCCTTAACCCACCCTCAAACCCCAAATCCCCCCAAAAAATTAGGACTTGAAAGGCATCTCGCACAGCCCTCAACCCTGGATGCGTTGTTTTGCCAGGAGGAGCTGGGCAAAAGGCGCACCGAGGTCTCACAGGTCTTTGGTCGCAAAAGACTCAGGGTCAATCACAAGAGAAGCACCAGGCCTATAGTAAACCTTAATAGGGGGTTATAAGAACACATGACTGTAGTTCCCTTACTTACAACCCGAATTTATATAGTAAACCCCAAAAACCCTAAACCCTAAACCCTAAACCGTAAACCCTAAACTCGGGTCAAGTACAAACAGCGGGGGGGTTCCCTTTTGCATCACTCTTAAGGATCGAGGCTAGTGGGTTTCCAACTCTTCGGCTTCTACTTGTTCCTCCGATAATGTAGGGTTTAGGGTTTAGGGTCTAGGGTCTCGGGTTTAGGGTTTAGGGTAACAATGTAGGGGCCTGAAGCATCAGAGCAAGGATTGAATTGAGGGAGGGACAGTATGGTATAATTTCTGTCCATCGACAGAACACTAAGGAATAACATTTCTAACTATGTAGGCTTCGATGTTCGGAAACCCTACACCCTAAACCCCCAAAGCCTAAACCCTACAACCCTCAACCCTAAAACCCAATAGCAGGGTTCGGCAGGCAGGGCCTGGGAATTCAGAAAGATAACCGGAAGCCAATACCCTTTTAGGGGTTTAGGGTTTAGGGTTTTGGGTTTAGGAACCCTGAACTCTAAACCCTAAACTCGAAACCCTAAACTAAACCCTGAACCCTAAACCCCAAACCCGTCATGTCCCTGAGCCCGAAGAATGATCCTCTGTAGCAAGCTTGAGCTCTTCTCTCTCGGTGCCACAGAGATGTGCCAGGCCAAAATGGAGGGCTTTCGAGAGTAAGCCCTAAACCCTTAAAAACCCTAAACCCTTAACCCTTAACCCTAAACCCTAAAAGGCCCTAAACCCTAACTTCAAGGTCTAATATGGAGCCTTCATGGCTGCTTCGGTTGTGTATGCTCTGGCCCGACTACATAGGGCCATAGGGGCAAAAAGGAAGGGGGTATTCTTACCAATTAAATAGATCACTGCATTCAGCTATAATCCGTCAGAAGCATGAGCTGATGCGTAAGAGGATCGGGCTCAATTCCCGCAAGTGTTTCTTTGCCTTTCATGGCACGGAAGAATTTATTAAATTCGGAGTGGCTGAATTTTCCCGAATCTAACGTAAGGAACGGGGGTCCCCAAGTCCGGAAACTTGTCTTTGATTAGAAACCATCCGCTTCAAAATTAAGAATCGAAGGTACTCTCACCCCTAAAGAATAGTAGTTCGTGAGCGGCACTGTCGCTGTGCTTGTTAGAATGTAGCTACTAAGTCCAATGATCTTTCCAGCACGAAAGCTTTCAGGAGTAAGGTCCAGTGCCATAGAACCGCCAAGCGCTTGAACTTCAAACAAGAAAAAATCCCCTTCTACTTTTCTGAGCAAATTTTGCAGCAAGAGGCCCTGCATGGAGGCTGCCCACAATGCGTGTCCGAACATAGGCCTAAGTGTTCGGCCCGGATTCCCTTCTAAGGAAGTGTATTCCCAAATGGTCCCTCTTTTACAAGGACCTTCAGAACAACCCCCTATGCTCCTCTCACCCCCACTGGCCAGTGTCGCGCAAAGCGTGCAGACGTTCAGCGCTGAAGGCATGTCTGAACTCCAAGCAACCCTAAACCGTAAACCCTAAACCCTAAAAATAAGTAGAGCTCGAGCCACCTTACAACGGCAATGGTTGTCGCTGCAACGAACTCTACTGGAAGGCTGCGACTACGGAAACTGCCGCTGCTCTCGTTATCAAACCGGATCAGGGTTCGGCTCCGCCTACGATTGCTAAGGGGGCCTTAATAATTAAAATAGGGGCTTTGGCTTTGGGGGCATATGAGATACTAGAGTTATAATAAGGAGCTCCCCCAAAATAGTATGGGTAATTATAGAGTTCCCTATATTACCGCCTCAAACAAAACCCAAAACTCATAAACCCTAAACCCTAAAACCCTAAAGCCCTACAGCCCGTCTAAAGCCCTGAAGCCCTAAAGCCCTAAAACCCTAAAACTTTAAAACCCTAAAACCCTAAAGGCCTAAATCCCTAAAGCCCTAAAAAGTCTAAAACCCTAAAGCCGTACAGCCCGTCTAAAGCCCGGTGCAGAAATCCTCAGAGCCGCGCACCCGGGCCGAAGCCATAATATAGGGGCCTTAATAATTAGAATAGGGTTTTGGGGGTTCCTTACTATAATTATGGTATAATATACCCCCAAACCCTATTCTAATTATGAAGGCCCCTATATTAGCCAAAACAACAAAAACTCGTACCCGACCACGGGAGGATCCAAAGAATAGATCCCTTAAGAAGGGTTTAGGGTTTAGGGTTTGGGAAGTACCCTCTAGTAGTTTGGGTCCCAGATTAGGGGATCTACCTGTTAGATCCTCCCGGGAGTCTGGGTGTACATGCGAAGCATAGCCGCCCGGAACCCTCTCAACTCACTATAGAGTTTATTGTAATTTATTGAGGTTTAGAAGGGCTTAGGCATAATTTGGTCGACCTCTTTGATAGCCCGTCTATACTGATACTACCCACAGGGACTATACCTGGCTGATATTACGTAGTTGTTCAGAGCCTTTGCGGTGCAAGCACTCCTCCTTTAATGGCGATATGGTTATCGAAAAAGTTGCACTACCGTAGCGTGAACCCAGCCACACTTTTTGGAACCAACACCATAAAACTTGCCAGGACCCTCCAAGTACCCTCAAATTGGGGTAAGGGGTCCCAAATTAAGGGTATTTAGGGTCTAGTAGAGGGTAGATGGAGGGTCTAGGTGAACGCTCTAATGTAGGGTATGGGCAAGTCAGGTCCTCATGGAGGCCCTCTCACGTGAACTGTCTGCGAAAGACTGCCGCACGGTCTACGATTTACAGCAGCGGCGGGTGGGAATTCGCCCGGAGCTAGATGATCGGGAGAGGCACCCAAAACTTCACAGGAGGTTCCGATGCCTTGCCCTACCGATCTAGGCAATGTAGGTTTTAGGGTCTAGGGTTTTAGGGAGCTGAACCACTGGAAGAGGCTTTGAGGTAATTCTGCTATGGCACAGTCAGAGTGAGGAACCCTTGTAGCCCAACAAACACTCCATCTCAGGCTCCCGATCCATGTTGAGCCGCGCCTAAACCGTGAATCCCAAGCACTGGAACTGAAGCTTTGGCCCCAAAAACTCGAAGCCTCTTATCCCTCGACCTCGTACTTCCCCAATAAGCCAGGGAAACAAAAAGGAAAATGTTCAGATTACTACTAAATTTATAAGAACCCAAAAAGTTTAAAGGTTGGGTATTGGGGAGCTAAGAAATTAATTTCTAAGCCTGAAAGGTTAAACCCTACGCCCTACGCCTGAAACTTAAACTCAACCTCGGGAATGCCTCTTCTTCACTTCTCCCTACACCCTAAACCCTGAATCCCTAAACCCCTAAACCCTGAACCCCTAGATCCCTAAACCCTAACCGCTAAACCGCACTCTCGAGTTTGGGTCTGCCGGCTGTCAGAAGGGCTTGCTTCCGCCCGAAATGCCCTCGTAAACCCTAAGACCCCACCTCTACTCCATGGTGGTTCCCCTTTGTGGTTCATATTTAGGATCCTATAAGGTAATGCCAAAAAGGGAACTACAATGGAGCCTATGGGTACTCCCCCTAAACTCACCAAGCATGTTGTGTTGGAGAGCCCCCCTTTTTTAACCTAAACCCTAAACCCTAAACCCCTAAACCCTAAACCCCTAAACCCTAAACCCCTAAACCTCTAAACCCCTAAACCCTAAACCCCTAAACCCCTAAAGGAGAGCCCCCCTCCTTTGAGCAAAAAGGAATCCAAGTAACCCGAAGGTACCCTGTCCAGTCATCTAAAGCTTGGGCGATTGCAGATCACCAGAGACCCTTCAGTGAGAAATAGACCCCCAAAGTTTAGGGGGGGACCCGAATATGGTTTAAGGTACATTCCTTCGTAAATTAAGGTCTACATCACCAAGGCCCCTATACTAAACCCTAACCCTAATCCTTATTCAAAAACTTAAACAGACATCAAACGACTGGAACTCCGGCCGCCTCTAGGAACCCTCAGATAAACAGACATCAAATGACTGGAGTTCAACTGGTTTCCATACTGTTGATGATATAAATCCTGCATTACCCTAAGGACCCTAAACTATGGGAATTGTGGTATATTCCTTAACATGGGTAATGCAGGATCCATATCATCAACCGTATGGTGTAGCGTGCGTCTTCAGGAGCTTGGTGAGTTGATACAAGGCGCTTTACAAATGTTGGCATATGTATCTCTGGAGAGCATTGCGGGGAAACTAGAACTAACAATCCTCCTTTTCTGGCTCCTTGCGATGCCTTAGTCCAGCACATACCTACTCCGCCTTCAACCTAAGGCAGTGTAAAGTTAAACTGTCAGACATGTGCCAAGTTACAAAGTTGCAAGAACGCAAGATGTTTGCAGGTTGGCTAGTAGAGCACTAATGTAAATCTCCTCCCGTGAGTGGCATCACGCCCGCTCTCCGGCAGATGAGACATATAGACCATGCATTTGGGCCTGAGCCTGTGCCAAGCGAATTGCCGGTATATGATGCAGGTCAGGGGTCAGAATCTAGAATGAAGAGCGAGTCACACTTATCGCTGAACGCTAAAGCCCCCAAGCCTTTGAGCCCTGAATCCAGGTCCCAACAATTACCCTAAGCCCCAAGCCCTAAACCCTAAATGCTGAGGCTAATGTAGGGGCCTTAATAATTAGAAGAGCGTATTGGGGCCCATTCTACTATGCTTATAATAAGGAACCACCCCCAAGACAGTGTAGGTATCTCTAGTAGTGATGTAGGCGCCGTAAAAATCAGAAAAGGGTTTGGGGGTATTTAATATAACAATAAAGTTACAAAAAGGAACCCCCCAAGATAGTGTTGGTAATCATGTAGGCTCCTTTATTCTACATCGGGGCCACGCGGGGGAATTACGACATCGGAAGCTGGGGTCTTGTTAAAGGATCTTAGCTAAGTTACCATAATGAATATCTATAGTAAATAATAACCCTAAACCCTAAATCCTAAACCATATTAGGGTT